>BRYC01000134.1:0-37020 GCA_030267985.1 Parmales sp. scaly parma | reverse complement strand
GGGGGGGGGGGGGGGGGGGGGGGGGAGAATTCAATTTGGATGACAGCTTGGGCTCTTCGACGACGCTGCCGGGCGGCGGTTTTGACCACACTGGGAACAGCATCAAGAAGAAGAAGAAGAAGATGAAAAATAAGACGCTGAACGTTCCTGGGAGTCTTTTTTTGGGCAGTGGGTTGGGGCTGCGGAAGTCCTTTGGTGGAAGCGAGTGATTCGAGTGTCGAAGTATCGAGTAGATAAGAAATTCGTGTTTGGTTTAAGTTTTCAAACTGCTACGTGTGGTTTTTAATAATTAAGGTTCCTGGTTTGCGACTGATCAAACTTGAAGGTCTTCTTCAATTCCGAAGGAGGAGGCTGCGGCGACAGAAAGTTTGTCCTCTCACAATCAATTTCATTCGGCAAAATCGTTTCCAATGCTTTTAGGTTCAAAACGTCAAGTTTTGTGTTTGTTGGGAGAAGCGTCGAAACCTCCTTCACCTTAAGGTTGCCAACGGCAATGCCGGCGAGAGTCTTCTCAAGCTCCTTCATATTTAAGAGGTTTTTGCGCGCGTCAATCTCGTTGTCGAGCAGTCTGCGTTTCAAATCTTTTATTTCGTTGTCTTTTTTGGTTATTTGCACCTTGCAAATGTTAATGTCCCGATTACTGGCCCGATCGTTAGCTCTAATGCTATTTTTCAGCTTGTCCTTATCATCCTCCAGCTTGCTATTCTCACTGCTGAGCCTCTGGTACTGTTTCCTCGGCACAGTTTCGCTTAGCATTGCCGTTTCTTTTATCTTGTTGATATTTTCCTCCTGCGCCGAGCGAAGAAGGTGTGCGAAGTAAATTGAGTGGGTTAGCTTAGTAGTGGCTCGTATGCTCGTCTTCACCAAGGCTCGCTCGCTTCGATCGCTCACCTTCAACCCTTTATTCTTACTCTTCAAACTGCTGATTTCAGCGCTTTGCTCGAACCCCTTCTTCCGGAGCTTGCTCGCTAGCTGCTGAGATCTGTGCTTCCCGTCTTCCGCAACGTTCAAATCCTGCTGCAGAACAGCCAGTTTGATGGGCCAGTCCTGTTCCAGCATCTGCGCGCCGAGCGAAAAAGGTTCGAAGTAAATTGAGTGGGTTTTAGTAGTGGCTAGTATGCCTCGTCTTCCAAAGGGTCGCTCGCTCACCTCCTCAGACAATAGCTGCTTCTCCTGGTTCCGCTGAATGTTCGTCAGCGCCCTGTTCTCCTCGGTTAGCTCATCAATCCTCTTCTGAAGCTGCTTTTTACAATGGGCCAGCTTGTCTACGGCACCCCCAGCGTTCAGAGTGTCCAGCTGGGACTGCAAAGAATCGGCTTGCCTCCTGTGTTGGATCGACCTCCTCCTCTCCAGCTCTAGTTCCTTCCATAGGATTGCAGGGTGCGAGATCGAAGACAAATTCTGCGTTGAGCTGTTACTGTTCGTTGTTTGCTTGGTGAAGTTAGGGGAGAAGGCCGAGGTTGTTGATTGTGGATTTTTTGTGTCGAGCGAGTTGCAGAGCTGCTCCTTGAACTCAGCAACTAATGTTTTCAGCACGCTGTTCTCTTCCGAGATGCGCGTGATTTCCTCCTTCAGGGAATCGTGGACTGCCATTGTGGTGTTGAGTGATAATATTTTAGATTTTATAGGTGAAACGAAACCCCAAAGGTTTCGCAAGCAATGGCGAAGGTGATTAACAAACCAATCCCAATCAAATGATAAATTTACGGAGTTCAGTTTTATAGGTCCACAACTGTTGTCCCCAGTGTCTATAACAAAGATATCGTATCTTTGTTGTTTTTTGTAGCATGTAAGTTTGGACAGTTTTTTGGGAGACTGTTCGTTAATTTTTATATCATAAAAAGTGCACCCTGTCCTACATACAGGCAAGTGTAACCTAGCGTAACTTAACCACCATGAGTCAAATGACGGCCGACGAGGCGAGCATGCTTCCAGAGACAGAGCTCCGCCCCTGGGTGAATCATGCAGAGTTGGAAAAACCCCATCTTAGGGAAGTTGAGAACCTGGAGAAGGCCCTAATCCTCTGCACGCCATACAAAATCGGCCCGTTCCAGTCCGAGATCGACAGAAAGCTAGACATGAACGATGCCCGGATTAAGTTCGGGCTGGGACCCATGCCGAAGAAGGCGGACTTGGTCCGGGAACTGTTGAACGAGAAGCCGCTTGAGATGGCCAGGCCGCTGGGGGACGCGTACAGCGAGTACTTCCTGAAGGAGAAGGGGTTGATCGCAAAGGACTCCTACCTGGAGGAGGGGTGGGACAAGGAGAAGCTCCCCACCGAGAAGGAAATGTTCAGCAATAATGAGGAGCCCGAGCAGAGGTTGGAGGACGACGATGAAATCAACATGCTGCTGGCCTTTGCGGCGGGGGAGGGGGAGGGGGAGGAGGAGGGGGAGGAGAAGGGGGAGGAGAAGGGGGAGGAGAAGGGGGAGGGCAAGGACGACGACGACGACGAGGAGGAGTACGGGGAAGAAAAGAAGGAGGAGGGAATGTCAGGGTCAATGACACCCTACGACCCCGATCCCGAAATCATGGCCAAGCTGCTGCAAGCGGAGCTGGAAGCAGAGCAGCTCAAAACAAAACTAATGGAGCAGCACGCTTTAGAGGCTCGAGAAGAGAACAACAACAACAACAACAACAACAACAACCTACAAATTTCGCCCAGGGCCATGCCGTCAGACATTCGGAAAAAGTACGTTGCCGAGCGAAGCTAAGCGATGCGAAGCGAGGTGAATGCGAAGCGTAGCGAACGAGCGAACGAGCGAAGCTGCGTCCATCAAGCCGAGCGAGCGGAAATGAAGGGGGTGGGGTGGGGGGGTGGTCTCCCCTCCACAACCAAGTAATTTCCACACCGCAAAAATCGCGAAATTGTGTAACGCGATCGAATGGCTAGACGCAAATTCGACGCAAAACTAACCCCCCTCCCCCCCTTACGTTTGCCCGTTGCCTTTTGCCCTTTGCCCTTTGCCCTTGCCCTTTGCCCTTTGCCCTTTGCCCTTTGCCCTTTGCCCTTTGCCCTTTGCCCTTTGCCCTTTGCCCTTTGCCCTTTGCAGGTACCTTGAGAGATTAGAAAAAATGGCCAAGGAAGCGCTGGGACACAGCCCAACGAGCAAGTTCGGGAAGAGCAGGGGGCTGCCTCGGCAGACGGGGCCGCTGCCGCCGAAGCCGGCGGTGTTCAAGGCGAGGGGGGTGGCGCCGAAGGAGCCCAGCTTCGACAGCAGGAAGGTGAGCGAGCGGAGCGGGGGGAGGTTGAGGAAGACGAGCATACGAGCCGAGAGCCACTACTAATCTAACATTTTTTTTTTTTCTCACTCAAAAATCGCTTCGCACCTTCTTCGCTCGGCGCGCAGCTTCGCATCAATCCGATTTTGACCAGCACGGATTTGAAGACGCTCATGGTGGCTAAGACGGACAAGGGCTACGTCAGACCGAGCAGTAGGGGGAGCACGGCGGGGAGCAGCAGGGGGGGGAGCAGGGGGGGGAGCAGGGGGGGGAGCAGAGGGGGCAGCAGGGGGGGAACGAGTAGCAGAGGGGGAATGAGCAGCCGGGGAAGCAGCCGGGGGGGCCGACCGGGAAGCTCGGGATCCATGAGGAACGGGGCGCCTTCGCGAACGATCAAGAAACCAACAAACGTGGCTCTTGCCGGTTTGAGCGTTGGGGGGAAGAGCGCGACGGATCACGGCGAGTACGACGATGACGAGGGCGATGGGCTAACACCGCTGCAGCAGGTAAGCGAGCGAAGCGAGCGAGCCTTGATGAAGACGAGCAAACTCGCGATGAATCCGCGAAATTGCTGCAGACATAATGGCTACATCCAATACTAAACTAACCCACTCATTTCTTTTGACTCGCTCGCTCGTTTGTTTTGCTCTTGCTTCATAAAAAATGCGCCTCGCTTCGCTCGGCGCAGTACGTCAGGGCCAAGAAGCTGATCAGCGACATGAAGGCATACAACACGACGGACCACACCTGGGAACTGCTACAGACACCGGGGATCACCAAGGAGGAGCAGAAGGTTTTGTGGCAGACTGACAAGCAAATTGTCATGGGCGAGGTCAAGGAGCCTTGGTGGGCGGGGGAACTCAAGATTCAGGTGAGCGAGCGAAGCGAGCGAGCCTTGTGACAGAAGAGTGCGAAGCTCCGTGCGAAATTGCATACATTTCTACTCTCCGCATCCACTACTGAACTAACCTACTCAACTATTCTTGCTCGCTCGCTTCATCTGCGCTTATTATAAATTCGCTTCGCTTCACTCGGCGCAGCCTTCGGTCATGTTCCCCGAATTCAATAGTAAAACAACTGAGAATACAAAGTGGGCCGAGAGCGCTTTGATAGCCGGAATTCCGCTCTACGCAAGTGGAAGCATGGCACGGAAGCCACCGGGGGTGTAAATGAAATGTTGGCGACGAAGGCGTGTGTTAGAGTGTGAAATATATAACATCTATCGGTTTAACAAACAGAATGGAATGGCTTTTATATTTATGGGCAACATCCTCTGTCTCTTTTTACTTTTTGGAACCTTTCAAAGCCCCCAAAATTTCTCCCCAGACGGTGTCCATATTCTGGTTCGCATTTACTCCCTCACACACACCGTTGGGACTGTAGTGTTTCAAGATCGGCTTGGTCATACCGTGGTATTCCTTCAACCGGTTGACAAGGGCTGACGATGTATCGTCCGGGCGCTGCATCAGCGCTTCGCCGGTCTGGTCGTCCTTCATAGTTGCCGCAACTGGCTTACCGTTCTCCAGTTTCATTGACGCAGGTGGCGCAAACTGCAAGAAGGGGAGGGGAGGGGAGGGTTAGTTTTGGCTGCCCCCCACCTCTCTGCACATCATTAGGCTCACCTTAACATGGTAAGACCGTCCACTCTTCTTGTGAATCCACCTTCCGCAGATCCTCTCCTCGAGGATCTCGTCCGGCACAGACAGCTCAATCACCTTGGAAACGGCAGCGCCCTCTTCGGCGAGCATCTTGTCGAGTGCTTTGGCCTGAACGAGGGTTCTGGGGAATCCATCGAGGATGAATCCCAGCTGCAGGAGGGGGATGAATGTGTTCGTGTTAGTTGTGGGAAGTTGAGTGTCGTGAAAGTTGTGTGCGCATTTTCAGCTTCCAATTAAATCATGAGTAGGCGTCCTCAGCATCAGGCTCGTCGACGACATCAGTGTGCTACCAAACTCAAACTCACCTTGCAGTCGTTCTCCTTGATGCGATCGCGAATAATGCCAACAACAATCTCGTCAGACACCAACCCGCCACTCTTCATGATGGCCTTCGCCTTCAAACCAACCTCCGTTCCCTGCGACACAGCAGCCCTCAGCATGTCTCCAGTTGAAAGTTGAGGAATGTTAAGCATAGCCTCAATCTTAGGTCCCTGGGTTCCCTTGCCGGCCCCAGGAGGGCCAAAGAGAATCATAATATTACGAGGCCAGTAGTCGGCGAATTGGGATACAGTAGCTGCAACCTGTTCGTCAACCTCAGCCTTGGAGAAGTAGCCCATCACTTCGGCATGAGCAACACAGACATTGTTACTGTTGTTCGTTGTGGAAACTGCAAGGAGGGAGGCTGCGGTGATCGCAGCAGCAGTGGAAAGAAGGTAAGGTGTGGAGGAAGGAGCCTTGGTGGCGGTGACGGTGGAGGCCGAGAGCTGACGAGCTGGATGATGATTTGGGGGTTAATTGAGATTGAGGTGTGGCCGAGGAATGAGCGAGAGGACGTCAAATTCGGATACTCACCTCCTCGCAACACAGCTCGTGATGAAACACGGGATAACATGCTCCTCGTTGAGAGTTTAAAATACCAAAAAGTTTGACTTTTTCACTTTTTGGTGTTTTGGGGTCCTTGTTTTCCAAGTTTTTTTACGGCCTCCAATTTGAAAAAGCCATGGTGAGAAAAGTCAGCCTCCCACTTACAGATTTAGCTACTGTTGAATCTATTCCTTGAGTTCTGATGATACTATTTCACGTAATCAAAATCATCCACAAGAATGTTCACCTTTCCTCCATCTTAACCCTCCTTCATCCACTCACCCCCACCACCCTCTCTACAATGCAGGCCCAAGAAACCCCCGAGTTCAAGCTCATTCTCGTAGGAGATGGAGGTGTGGGAAAAACCACCTTCGTGAAGCGACACAAAACCGGCGAGTTTGAGAAGAGGTATGTGGCAACTCTTGGTGTAGAAGTGCACCCTCTTACTTTCTTCACCAACCGAGGTGCCCTGAAATTCAACGTGTGGGACACCGCCGGGCAGGAGATGTTTGGAGGCCTTCGTGACGGGTACTACATCCAGGGGCAGTGCGCAATTATCATGTTCGATGTGACTTCGCGCATCACCTACAAGAACGTGCCCAACTGGCACCGCGACCTAACCCGTGTGTGCGAGAACATCCCCGTGGTCCTCTGCGGGAACAAGGTCGAGATCAAGGACAGGAAGGTCAAGGCCAAACAGATCACCTTCCACAGGAAGAAAAACCTCCAATACTACGACATTTCAGCCAAATCCAACTACAACTTCGAGAAGCCATTTTTGTGGCTCGCCAGGAAACTGGCGGCCGACAATCAGATTCAGTTTGTCGAGGCGCCGGCCTTGCTGCCGCCAGAGTTTGAGATGGACTTGGCGACCCAGCAGAAGTACGAGCTGGAATTGCAGCAGGCTGCCGATCAGCCATTGCCGGATGATGATGATGATGACCTCTAGACTTGACAATGGAGGAGCTATAATACACTAAAAAAACGCATTTTCACTCAATTGTTGTTTATTATATGTCAAAGATTGTATATGATATGCTGATATTGATATGATATTATTCTAAAAAAACAACAACTGGTTGCTGTTCAGGGATCACCTTGTTCTTGTTTTTGTTGCTACCGAAAAGTTTCGGGAAGTATGTTGTTGTCATCTCTTGCTGTTGCTGTTGCTGTTGCTGTTGCTGTTGCTGTTGCTGTTGCTGTTGCTGTTGCTGTTGCTCCTGCTGTTGCTCCTGCTGTTGCTGTTGCTCGTCCAGCTTCTCCTTCTCTAGTCTAATCTCGTCGGCAGTCAATATTCTCCGGCTATCATCTTGCTGATCCGGACTGCTGGCTATACTCGAACAGTCGGAAACGACTCTCCTACGCCTTCCCTCTATCTCCTTCTCGTTCGCTCTCGCTCTCGAAAGCGCCAGACCCAAACCTACCACAACAGCCACCCTCGCTAGGCTGGCTGCTAATATTGGCACCATTTTTTTCTTCATCTTTTCCTCGTCAATGGACTGGCTTCTCTTTCTGTGCTCGACTTGATGCTCCTGGAACGTCACGTATTTATCCGCAGAGAATCCCATAAACTGCCCCCCCTCTCCTCGCGCACCGCGCACGTCCGTTCGGCAAATTGGACACAGCGCACTTTTTCTTTTCAGCCAGGCGAAGATACATTCTTTGTGAAAATTGTGTCCGCTACCGCCGAGCAAAGCGAGGTACATTTTCAATGAAGCACGAGAGCAAGAGTGGGATAGGAGTGGGTTAGGAGTGGGTTAGGAGCGGATATGCACTTCGATGGAATGAAACTTACCTGCTGCAAGGCAAACAAATGATCTCGTCCATACATTCAAACTCGTTCCAGCAGATGCTACACTCGTTCTCCTCGTCTGTGAACGCCAGAGTTTTATTTTTATTACCAGTTCCGTCCGCCATGTAGTCAGGGTTGTAGTTTGAAACTATCAGCTTGGCCAGGTCAATGTTTGATAAGGTGTCGCCTTGGGAGCCGAAGAGTCGTCGTCGGGGCGGGGGGGTGGTCGTGGCTGTAGTTGTGGCGGACGTGGGGCTACCGGTGGTGGTGGTGGTGGTGGTGGGAGTGGTGGGAGAGGTTGTGTTGGTTGATTGGGCCGGTGGAGGAGGGTCGTCGGGGGTTAGCGAATGCAGCATGGCAATTTGCAACTGAGCATCGTAAACTTCGTCAGCCAACGATTGGGAATTGCGAGTTTCTTCTAGAATTTGTTGGGAAGTGGTGACGCGATGCTGGGAAGGAACTATCCCAGCAGCTAAGGATCCTTGGTCGAGGAGAACTGGTTTTTGGGTGAGTGAGTGAGGTTAGCAATAGTTAGTTAGGGTGGGCTATGTTGGATCTACTCACTGTTAACAGTCTCCTGACATTGAGAAGCACAAGTCCCCATTACTGGATGGCCAGAAAATGGCAAATTCTCTCTCTTCACCAATTGTGTGACAACTTTATAAAAGTGGCAACCCCGGTTTTACTTTTCACTTGGGTTCGGTTATAAATGTTGGGGGGTATGCGAACACGGGATTGTGGGTCGCTTGTCTTTATGGATGTAATTTCGTAGGCGGATTTAAAGAATTGTGAATTTTTCGGTGAGTTTATTTTCGTAAAACTTTGAGCGAGTAACCATCAGGGAAATAGTCTTCTGGTTGGTCTTGATTGAGTTGGTCTTCGCCAGTGACTGGAGATCTTTTCTTGAGAACCAGTCTTGCGCATATGATTAAAATTCTCATGATTTCTCTAATAACAATGCGACAATCAGCCTCCTTCACGACATCTCACGCCCTCTTTCGTTCGAAATCCAGGCTGCTCTCCTCTTCTTCATCTGTTGATGATTTAATTAAGCAACGTCGCCAGCTAGTGTTGACCGAACTCGAGCAACTCACGCTCACGAGTCCGGAGCTCCTGGAAGAGCGTGATCCTCGCCCGGCCCACGAGGCGTTTGGAAAATCAGCTGTAAGGACTTACAACACGTTCATCATCAAGGGCGGCAATGAATCTTCAAATTTTGAAACTCTGGCTGCTGCAAAACGCACCGCTTTGCAAATCGACTTTCTTGCAAAGCGGCACGTTGCTGCAATTTCCTCTACTCTTCGAAACACCGACACCTTCCTCTCCTCCTCCTCCTCCTCCTCCTCCTCCTCCGCCTTCACCTCCGCCTCTCCCATTCCTGTCACCCTTGTCCTCGACAACCTCCGTTCTGCATCAAACGTGGGCGCGCTGTTGCGTTCTTCAGATGCTTGCGGCATTCAGTCAGTTATCCCAATCGGAATCACCCCCTCACCAACTTCGATCGGTCGCGAGGCGGTCCTCAAAGCTTCTTTGGGTGCGGAGGAGTTCGTAGACACTTCAAAACGATTTGATAGGCTCGAGGACGCAGCAAAATCTCTAAAAGCAGACAACTTCAAAGTCTACGCCCTGGAAACTCACGAATCGGCCAAATCAATTTACGATGCAGATCACAATTTTGACGACAAGACGGCCATCATTGTTGGGAACGAGGTGACCGGGATAAGTGAGAAGTTCCTCAACGACAAATCCTTGTGCGACGGAGTTATAGAAGTGCCCATGTTCGGACTCAAGAACTCCTTGAACGTAGCCGTGGCTGGAAGCATCGTGATGAGCGAGGTTTCTTCAAAAATGCGGAAATTGAGGGGAGGTTGTGCTCACAACAACAATAACAACGACAAGAACGACTGGCACGATTATCGTATTGACGGCCAAAAAGATTGGGTCTCCGCAGCCTTTGACTCGGACCCGATGCTGCAAGCTTTACCCGAATTCAATCCCCACAATGCTCGAAGCAAACCAAAAGTTTTACTCTTGTACGGTTCGCTCCGAGAAACTAGTTACTCCAAGTTTTTGATTTTCGAATGTGCGCGCCTGCTTGAACGCATGGGCTGCGAAATCAGGGTGTTTAACCCAGTTGGTCTTCCAGTTCGTCAATCTCCACTCCACGATGAACACTCGAAGGTTATTGAAATTCGTGAGCTTTCAAATTGGAGCGACGGCCAGGTGTGGTGCAGTCCAGAGCTTCACGGTTGTGTGACTGGCGCGTTCAAGAACCAAATAGATTGGCTGCCGCTGAATAGCGGGAGCGTCCGGCCAACTCAAGGCAGATCATTAGCCGTGTTGCAAGTAAATGGAGGAAGCCAATCGTTCAACGTGGTGAACGAGCTTAGAAGACTGGGGCGGTGGATGAGGATGAACTGTAGCTGCAACCAATCGAGCGTTCCAATGGCCTGGAAGGAGTTCGACGAAGAGGGGAGGATGAAAGAGAGCAGCTACCGGCACAGAGTTGTCGACGTGATGGAAGAATTTTACAAGTTCACCAGGGTGAATCTTGAGTACAGTGAGATGTACACGGAGCGCTACAGCGAGAGGAAGGAGAAGAGCGAGAATGAGGGGATTCTCAAAACTCAGGCCGAGAAAGAGGCTGAGAAGGATCAATTGAAAAAGAATGAATGAAACTATTTAGTTACTATGCTTAGTTGAATTCGAAACAACTCATTTCTAATTCAGAAATCATTGTCTTCGATTCCCTCTTGCACTTGAGGACTTTGCCGCGCTTGCTACCTCCCGCACCAAACGCCACCATCAGGGGGATCAAGTGTTCTCCTTCCCCGATTGGATGTGCGATCTCGTTTGCGTTGGATTCATTTTTGCGCCAGTCCGCGAGAGCAGCTTTTGGATTACTGCTGTTGGTGGAATCGGCTGACAAAATATCCCGCAAAAATTCATCAAAGATCCGCGCACCCACAATGCCCTCCTGCCGTTTCTGCCCCTGTGCGAAAAAATGACCCATCGAGTGGAAAGAACTCCCAGAGGAAATGATTAGAACTCCCTCTTCACGGAGAGAAGCGAGTTTTTCGCCAAGCTCGATGTGCTGCAATGAATCGTAGCCTTTAATAATTGACATGGAAACAACAGGAATCTTGTGGCTAGAGGGAGCAAGCAGCATCAGCGGAACGAAAACACCGTGATCCCAACCTCGTGTGCTGTCAAATTTACAGATCGTTTTTCTATCACCAAAATCACCATCGTTGCAAAGAGTGCACACCCGGCTTGCAAGGTCGCTATCACCAGGAACGTCGTATTTATATTCGTAAGACTCGGGGGGGAAACCACCATAATCGTAGATGAGTTGTGGGGTGGGGTTACTATTCACGAGGACTTCACCAGATGAATCTGATTCCCAATGAGCTGTTATTAGAAGGATTTTAGTGGGTTTTTGTGGCAGTGTGGACAGATAAGAGCCTAAGAAGGTTGAAATATCTTGCTGTTGGCCAAGCAATGGCAGTGGACCACCCCCGTGATTGATGAAGATTGAAGGGAATCGCATAACTTTGTATAAAGGATTTCCTATTTGGAGAAACTTTTTAAAGGGGACACGGGAGGGAGAAGGAGATAACAAGCAAGTAAGCGGGAAAAATGAATTATTATATGCTATGCTATAGCATATAGCATAACAAAATTAAAGAAGGAAATTGTGAAATTGAAAAGATTTTTTTTATTTTTTATAACAATATTGTTGTCGATGGCCACCATCCAAGAACAACAACAGTGGCAACAGGAGAAGCAAGCCAAGATCAAAACTAAACAGAAGCAACAGATCGCCGACCAAATGAATGAGTGTTCTTTCTCCCCAAAGTTATCTACTTCCACAAGGCTGTCGCAAATGTCTCCCAGCGAGCGGATAGTTCACACACAACAGAATCACATCCGCCGCCAGGTTGAGGCTCGCATACGGAAGAACCTACAGCCCACCCACATCCACCCTCACGCTTTAACCTCCAACCAGGGCAATTTCATTCCCAAACAAACAAACATGCACAACAAGTTTTCCGGATCATACCGTTCATGCAGCACGAACAACAACATGGCGCAAACAATGTCTTCAACCATGAGCAGCCTCAACATGAACACGAATTTGAACCTGGACATGGATATGGACATGAACAGCCCCCAGCCTACTCCCAACACCCCCCCCCTCCCCCCCGACAACAACAACAACAACAACAACAACAACAACAACTTGAACGAGGACTAGGACTTTACATACTACGAAATTCTCCAGAATGAAAGGCAAGCGTGGGCCGAGGAACGAGCAAGGCTCATTTCGGTTATCGAAATACAGCAAACAGAAATTCACAAACGAACTAGTGGAAACCAAAACAAAGCGATTGAAGTTGCCAGGTCGTTCGGAGACGCGATTGGTGTGTTTGAACAGCGGCTGCTGGGGGTTGAACAAGGGGTGCTGAACGAGCTGAAGCTGCTGAGAAGTCGAATCACAGCAACTCAAGGAGAAGCAAGGTTGACTGAAATAGATACAAGTGTCAAAGAACTGTCTTTCAAAATGGCTAGCTTTGAGCAGTTGCTCGGGGAGAGGGGAAGTTCCAGCGTGTGATTATGATTGAATAAAAGTCGGTAGATAGTTGAAGTGGTAGAAAACCAATAGAAAACCCAAATTTTTTAACTGTTTTGGAGGTTTATTTTTATGAATTTGTTGTTCAAATTTAAATCAGTTTAGAAAAGTCAAACATACACCATTTTATCATGGCTCTTGCAGAAATTTCAGCAAACCTGCCCACCCCAGTAGAACCCCCCTCAAAAGTGATACAACTAGTACCTCCTAAGATGGTCGAAGCCGAAGTCGAAGATATGTTTGCTCCCAAGCCAAAGGCTTCAGAAGCTGACCTACAGGCCAACTTTGCCCGCTTCCGCGCTGAGCGGACCCGAGTCAAAAAACTTCAAAAGTTGACCAAGAAAACCCAAGAGCAGAAGCGTACTACACCAGAGCAGATGTCTCTCCTGAGGGCAAAGTTCGTCCAACAATCTAAGAAGTACATTGGCGTTCCTTACCACCCTCGGTACCACAAGGACGAAACCTCCTCCGAACACTACAACGCCCCGCTCTACCTAGACTGCTGCGGACTGACTCGCCGAGTTCTACAGGACCTCGCCGAGGAGTTTGGGTTTGTTATTGGGCGAGGTAACCAGGCTTACCAGTACGAGACCTGTTCCATCGAGCTGACCGAGGACCAGATGAAGCCTGGAGACCTGATCTTCACAGAAGGTACCTACTACCAAGAAGGTAAAAAACCCTGCAAGCACAACATTGTCCATGTGGAAGTCTACCTTGGCGGTGGGGAGTCCGGCCACCAGACGATTGGCGCTCGTAAGCAGTCCGGAGCGATAGAAATCCTTCCCCACTACAAGTTCACCTCTAAAAGTTACGAGATTACGAACTACCACTTGCGATCGCTGGACACGTGGCTGAGCGGTGTATGCAAGCCGACGATTGACCCGGCGCACTGGGAGAAGATGTGGAGCCAGATGGAACTGAACGCGGTCAGCGGCGGAAAGAGCGTGTTCGATGCGGCTGACGAAGAAGACGGGGAGGCTGGGGCGAAGGATGACGAGTATGAGGCAAAGGCGAGGGCTGGAGATTCGGGCGTTAGCGAGAACACGGTCACGCCGAGTGTGGCCAAGGGACTGGGGGTGAACGGGACGAACAAGGTGTATTTCTGCGGCAAGGGGAATAACTGGAAGTTGGTGGGGGCTGCGATAGGTGAGCGAGCGATGAATCCCGCGAAATTGCTACAGCTAAAAATGGCTGTACATTCACTACTAAGCAAACCCACCCACTCGTTTGGCTTGCTCGTTTCTCTCGTCCTTCATTAAAAATGCGCCTCGCTTTGCTCGGCGCAGAAAAGCTTGGGTTCAGCAGGTTGCCTTTTCAGTACAACTTCTCGAACGACTTCAAGTTCAAGTGGGTTGAGGGCCGCTCCGAAATAAACTTTAGCCAGCACTCCCCTGGCCAGCTCGTCAACCACATCCCCAACAACCAGGTAATCACAAACAAGCTGAACCTCCTCAAAACCCTCGAGGAGCACCACCTTATGACCAAGTCCCCGACGGACGACTCAACCACAACACCAAGTTGGTTTCCCAAGACCTACAGGCTCGACGCCCCGAGCGATATTCTCGCGCTGCTGAAGGCGTGCGAGACGAAGTCCGACTCGACGTGGATCCACAAGCCGGCGAGCTGCAACCGCGGGAGGGGAATTGGCCTTGTCAAGGGGGTGGAGAATATCAACAAAATTGTCATGAAACCGTCCTTGAACAAGTCTCCGACGAAGGGAACGCCCACCAAGGACAACAATAGCAATAGCAATAGCAATGAAAATAATGAAAATAACAACCCCGACATGCCAGTCGGATCGGCTCGCAATGTGATTCAATCCCGCTACTCAAACTTCGAGCTGTCCAACGGCCTCATCCAATCCTACATCACCAACCCCCTCCTTCTGTACGGCAAGAAGTTCGACGTGAGCGAGCGAAGCGAGCGAGCCTTGTGACAGAAGAGTGCGAGCGACTAACCCACTCCCAATTCACTCTTGCCTCGCTTCGCTCGCTCGGTGCAGGTTCGAGTCTACTGCCTTATCGCCCGAACCGAGCCCAAGTCGATCGTTTACTTCCACGAGGGGTACGTGAGACTCTCGATAGAGAATTTTACCTTGGCGGAAGACAAGCTCGAGAACAACTTCATTCACCTGACCAACGCGGCGATCCAGAAGAAGCACCCAGAGTACGGGGCGAGGAAGGAGGAGACGATCTGGAGCATGAAGATGCTGAGCAACTACATTGCGAACGAGAAGAGCGGGGAGGGGGAGAGCGCCAGTGGGGAGGCGAAGGAGGAAACGAGGAGGAACCTGAACAAGAAGTTCGAGGACATTTGCTTGGAGGTGTACAAGGCGAGCAAGGGAAAGCTGGAGAGGAAGTTTGGATATTTCGATTTGCTTGGGTTAGATTTTATGCTCGACGAAGATTTGAACCCGTTCTTGCTCGAGGTTAACACTAACCCGGCTCTGAGCTGCGAATGCAAGGAACAGACGGCGCTGATCCCGAGGGTGGTGGAGAGTGCAGTCAATTTGGTTGTGGGGCTGCACGAATGCGAGGAAGGGGTTGTGGTTGGGGGGGACGGGGTGGGGTGCAAGGTTTCGAGTGGGGATGTGGAAGGAGTGAAAGGTGACTTTAAACTTATCTTTGAGGAGGAATAGATGGGACGGACGGGTTGGGGGGTGGGGGGGAATAAAATGAAAATGTTTTTTCAAAAATCAAATAATATGTGTTTTTTCAAAAATCAAATAATATGAACCATTATTCAATATGCTGGACTGGGCAACAGGAACTCCACCACAACACTTGTTGGCCCGTCGCCAGCACCGTTCTCCTGGATGCACCTGTTCAGGAAGTGCATCCCCTTGTGCAAAACCCTCAATTCTACCTCACTCGCGGGAGGGGTGGTCGGCGCCTTGCACGTCTTCTTGTGCTTCTTCCACGCTGACTTCTGGCAGGAGGGGGAGCAGTAGAAGGTGTTTCTGCACCGGGAGCAGGGTTTGGTGGGGAGGGAGCCACAGACGTCGCACTTGAGAGTCGGCTTGAGGACGGCCTCAATTTCGACCAGCTCAGCCTTGTCGTACTTCATGTGCTTGATGAACTGGCAGACGGTGTTGTAAGTGCCGTAGATCTCGTGGTGCTTGGTGGGGAGGGAGTTGAGGAGGAGGGTGGGGAAGGGGGTGGAGGAGATGTACTTGGGGGTGAGCCGGAGGACGTTTCGGATTTCTCTGCACGCATTGAATTGGGTAGACTCAGCATACTGGATGGCTGTGTTGCCATGGATGTTTTTAGTGGTGAGGGAAAGTGGGTTCCGATGGATCATTCGAAGAGCAAGAAACACGAGGGACTCGCTGTATTTCTGGCTATTGCAAGCAATCGTTCGAAGAAGTTCAGAATTGTAGTATTTGAGCACTTCACGCACCAACTCGTCATTGTGCTCGTTGATGAACTTGTGGCAGTCTGCATACGATCGTGATCTGATCCACTTAGCCATCTCAACCCTCCAATAAGCCACTGGTGCGTACAAACGCTGCATCCCCTCCAAACTCAACGAACGAGCTTCCTCGGGAGTGATGGAGAGTAATCTGATGATCTCAGCACAGGCTCCACTCCTACGGGCAATGTCGATGGGAGTTTCGCCTTCCTTGTCTCGTGTGGTGAGGGCCTCTTCATTGTAGCCAATCGACTCCACGCCCACATAGGCAAGAGCATGTGTGTGTGTCTGAGCTTTGGCTGCCATCCAATGATGTGGCAGTCGTCCATGCTCATCTCTCTCCTTGTACTTTCTCCCGAGCAAATCTTCGTCTCTATCATGGGCAAGCATGACATCGTGTACCGCGGGCCAATCACGCTTCTTGAGCCACTTGTGGTGCTCATTGGAAGGCATAAGGAAATGCTCTTTGAAAAGATCTCAAACGAGAATGGGGAGATGAGTTGCTTGGGCAAGGTAGGAGAATTGGGTTGAATGGTGAATGGTTGTGTGGGGTGGCGTTTGGGTGATGTTTGGTGATGTTTGGGCAAGGATATTCGATTGCACAGTTCACCAGTTTCTCATTGTGGAAGTCCACTAGCCCAGAAACGTCCCACCTAAAAACAGAGTTCCAATAATAATATGGAAACTATAGCCCCTCCCAGTCCCGCCTCATTCTACGAGAACTACGTTCTTATTCGTAAGCCTGTCAAATTTTCTGTGTTTCCTCCTCTCCCTTCAATATCTTCATCCACGGCAACACAACCCCTCCAGGAGCAATGGTCGAACAGTAAACTTTCTGCTCTTATTGGCCCTGACACTCTGTTTCAGGTTGAGCAGAAAGTTTCCTCCTCCTCCTCAGCCACCCCGGCTTATGGCCAAGGCGGATCCACTTGGATGAAATTTGGCGAATTCCTTTCGTCTTCAATAACCTCCAACACTAGATCTCTCTACCTGACAACTCAGCCTCTCAATAAGTCTGATTATAGCTCCCCGGATGGCTCCTCCTCCACCTCCTCCACCTCCTCCACCTCCTCAAATGACGACGAGCCATTAATAATTCCTCCAAACCTGCAGCCTCTCTTCTCCTCAAATTCGAATTCGAATTCGAATTCGAATTCCATCCCCCTGCGCCTCCCCCTGTTCCACAATTTAATTCCCCTAACGACGAACATTTGGTTCGGCGGCGCGTCCTCTCAATCCTCAATGACCTCCTCGGGCCTCCACCACGACTACCACGACAACGTCTACCTCCTCCTCCGGGGTCGGAAGCACATCACCCTTTACCCTCCGACCGACAACAACATCTCCTCCCTCTACCCTCACGGCGCTCTCCAAGCCACCGCCAAGACCGTCAAGGTCTACGAGAACGGTCGGGTTGTTTACCCGTGCCAAGTTGACGAAACGGGGGGGGAGATACGAGCCGATGGGGCGCTCGTTAATGTCGAGAGGTGGTACAAGGCGAAGATTAGAATGGAGGAGCTGGAGCGAGACGACGAGGCAGACGAAGATGAAATTGACGAGGTGTTGGAGGAGTTATTAGAGGCGGAGAGGGGTTTGGAGGGAGGGAAGGATGAGTTTGAGGGGGATTTTGACGACGACGATGATGATGAGGAGGAGGAGGAGGAGGAAGGCGTGACCGAAGCGGAAAAGGAAAGCTATAGAGGATTGCTAGAAATCGACGATAACGCCAGCAACAAGAAGAGGAAGCTCAATAACAGCTACCCAACGCCCTCAACAAAACCAACCACCCCCCCAAACTTCTCCCAAATCACAGACACGGCGAACCCAACTTCAGCCTACAACAAAGAGAACTTCCCAAACTTCGTCAACGCTACGGGGAAGATTGAGGTGGAGATCGTCGCCGGCGAGGGAGTTTATATTCCTGCCGGGTGGTGGCACGAGGTGAGGTCGGGGGCGGTTGAGGAGGATAAGGGGGGGGAGTACGGTGGGCACCTTGCTCTCAATTACTGGGTGCATCCGCCTGACAAGCTGGGGGAGGGAGGGGATTACGAGCGTCCGTATAATTCGGGGTTTTGGGAATGGGATTGGAAGCGAAGGGGATACGAATAGCAAATTTCAAAACTATCTGGATAAAATTGTTATTCCTTTTCGTCATCATCCGCAAAAAGTTCCCAGGTCTGGCAATCGCAGGTGTACTCGCCCCACCCTTCTTGCTCGGCATACTTCTGTTGAGATTCGCAAATATCAAGAAGTTCCTCTCCATAGTCGTCCTGTGTGAAATTTTGTATCCTCTCAACCCACTCAAGAGACAGCAGGAGCAATGCTAGTGCTGAGCCGACGAGTATAACGATGTTGAAGATTCTGTTGCAGCATGAGCGATCTTTTTTGAAGAGGTCGATCAGGGGAATAATAACTAGGACGATCAGAGCCCCGCCAATGAAGCCACCCAGGTGAGCCGCCCAGTCAATTCTGGGGAGGAGGGAGGCGAGGAAGACGATTCCGGAAAGAAAGGCCATCTCAAAGAACCGACACTTCTTAAATTTCCTCCTCAGTTTCTTCGACAAGCGAAGAAGGTGCGAATACAAATTGAGTGGAATATCATAATGTCAGTTTTAGTTTGTGGCTCGTATATATTTCTCGTCTTCCTCATGGCTCGATCGCTACGCTCACTCACCTGAATTAGGGCATGTTTTGGTGTTAAGGAGGTGGGTGGTTGTTGCCCCTCAATGAGCCAAGAGTAAAAACAATCCATCATGTAGCCGCCGATAATTCCCATGATCGCGCCAGAGGAACCGACGCCGAGCAACTCAGGCCAGATAACGCAGCTCAATAACGTGGCAAAGGCGCCCGAACCGAAGTACACTAGGAGCCAAACAAACGAGCCCCAACATCGTTCAATGTAGGCGCAAATCGCAATTTGCGCGTAGAGATTGCCGATAATGTGAAGGATGCCCCCATGAAGAAAAATCGGCGTCAAAAGTCGCCACCATTCACCATCTTCAACAATCAATGCGACATTCTTGGCACCCCAGAAGGAAAGTACATCGGGCTGAGGGCCAAGCATTCGGTTCTGAGAATATGGAGCCATGCCGCACTGTACCATTTGGATTGTAAGTATAGCGGTCTGAATGAGAGCTAGGAATATGGCAAAGTAGCCATATTTCTGTTTGGCGAATGATTCTTTAATGAAATGCTGAGTTATCGTGTAGTCTTCGTCTTGGGGTGTGTCGCTCGGTTCGAAGCTGCTGTTCGAAACGTGAGATGGGATCAATCCCTCATTTCTTGACCGAGAAGATCTTGTTCCAAGCTCCATTTGAAATGGGCTGGGGGGGACGATTGGGGCTGGGGGAGGAATAGTTTTGGGGCTGAAGGGGCTGAAGGGGCTGAAGGGACAACAAATGAAATTTATAAGAACAATTCAATGAATAATTGAAGGAGACATGATACAATGGTTTAATTTAAAGACATAACACCTGGACATCGGGACATGGACAAACATAGCTCAAAGAACCCAACACACCCTCAATCCCAACCCAACACAATTATGAATGACCCCAACTCCAACTCCAATTCCAATTCCAACTCCAACTCCAACTCCAACACCCCACCCTCAACTTCAACAACCAAATCATCGCACCTCCTCCACCACTCCTCGTCCCGCCAGTTCAAGTCACAGACCCAGCAGGACATACTGAAGGAGCTCCAACACCAAGCAGAAGTTTTGGAATCTGGAATTGCACTGAAGCGTCGTGTTGGTGGGTTTGAGTTGATGAACCTCACCGATTCTGACCTCCTCCTTTCAAACTTGAATTTGAACTCCTCTGCCTCCTCCTCCTCCTCTGACGATGATTCTACCCTCAAAAATGGAAAGAAAAAGCAAACAAAACAAAAGAAGCGTCACAATAAAAAGAGCAAGGTGTGTCTCCCTCTCCTCCCCTCATTCTCAGTCTCCGCTCGCCACCTTTTAGCTAACCCACTCAATTTAATCCAATCCAATTATCATTCCGCGGCGCAGGATGAAAAGCTCCGCGAAATCGAGTACGAGCTTTACCAGCTCAAGAAGGAAAAGGCCCAGCGGGACCATCTGACCATCCACGAGAAGGCTGATCTTATCAAGGAGAAGGTGGAAAAGAATATCCACGCCAAAGACCCCCCTCCCCAGGCGTCCCACCCTCCAAAATTTATACACCCACTCACCTCCGCCTCCACTTTCCCCCTTGCGCTCAATAGATGCCAGTACTTAACCGCCCCAACCCACATATCCGACTACCACCTCCACCATGTGGAGAACCGAGGTGAGCGAGCGAAGTTGGCGAATCCTGTAGCCTTCAGTGGATGAAAGATGCGCTTGGCCGAACTAGCCACCGTGTCCAGTTTTAGCGTCTCAAGACGTTATGCGTTGAAATTTCGGCCGATTCAGTGATTTCTCAAATTGTTGGACATTCACATCCCACCTCGCGCAACAAAAAGATGCGCCTGGCCGAACCCGCCACCGTGTCCAATTTTGATCTTCTAAAACCTCCATACGTTGGAGTTAACGGTCGACTCAGTGATTTGCCTTTTTTTGCCTTTTTTTGCCTTTTTTGAGTTTTCACCATCCCATCCCAGTCCATTCGACGTTAAACGACAAACACCTCCTCGCACTCCCTATATGTTATTTTCGCCTTTTTTTTTCAACCCCTAACACGACACGGCGCTTCTTCGCTCGACGCAGATTTTTGGGACGAGAAGAAGAATCCCGTCCACAAGCACCACCACCTCAAGCACAAGATTCACTCTCACCAGAACCATTCTTCCTATCACAGGTGAGCAAATTGAAATTGCAACAGCCACCCTCACCCGCACTAAAACTCTCCCCTCATCTCGATTCGCTCGGCCCCTCCTCTCAGAATTGAGGACACCCATCATCGGCGATTTCAGACCGTTGACCAACCTCTCCCCCTCTACATTCTAACTCCAAACCCAATCCACCCAATCGGCTCCCTTACAACCGAGTTAAATTTGTCACCGTGGAAACTTGACGACGTCAACATGCGCAAAATCGTCGAGGAGAACACCTCCTACACGACTTTGACCGTGTCAAACTCTGTGCACTTTTACGACAACAGGTTGAAGATATTCGCCCAGTCTAGCAGCAATTTGCTGAAGGTGAGCGAGCTGCATACATTAGTTGTGACCAACCCACTTCTAACCCACTCCTTCAACGAATGCGCACCGCTTAGCTACACCTTCGCAACTGTCCGAAAATTACTAGCTACGGCATCAAAACATTCATGAAGGCGAGCTTATCAAATCTGAGGAGCATCGACGTTAGCAACAATCCGAGCCTCAACGATGAGAGCCTGCAGGCAATCGTAGTGGCTAGCAGCGGGACGCTCGCGGAGCTGAACATAAGTAACTGCGGCATGACTGATAAGAGCTTGGCTGGGTTGGGTAACTGCGAGCATTTGCACTACTTGGACGCTGCGGGGATTAAAGAGTTGACTGATGCTTCGATCGGGGTGGTGATGCGGAAGTGCAAGGTGAGCTGGAATTAGCGAATTTGTCTTTTAGTTGCGACTAACACCAACCCCCCCCTTTTCAGCATCTCCACTCACTGTTCCTCGGCAGCTGCAAGGGATTCACTGGCAAGGCGTTCATGGCCAACCAGGTGAGCGAGCGAAGCGAGCGAGCTTTGAGGAAGACGAGAATACTCGCGATGAATCCAGCGAAATTGCTAAAGACGGCTACATCCACTTCTAAACTAACATTATTTCACTCAATTCGCTTGGCTCGCTCGCCTTCCCCCTGCTCCATTAAAAAATGCACCTCGCTTCGCTCGGTGCAGCCCAACACCGGTCTCCCAATCGCCCAGATAACGCGGGTCCGCAACCTTGACCTCTCCCATTGCCCCAACCTCCAGAACGACATAATCCACTTCGTCGGGGCTGGTTTCACACACCTCGAGCACTTCCACATATCATCCTACGGACACTTGTCCCCCGAAGAGCTTGAGTCTCTCTCTTTCTCGGCGCGGAGTGGCCTGCTCACGCTTGACATAACCGGCTGGGTTCCTATCGACGACAAAGTATTCAGTGTTGTTGATTCCAACAACCCTACAAATACCAATGACAACGAAAATGAAAATGCCATTCTGAATAATGGTGTGGAGGTGAGCAGCGGAAATGGCCTACCCACATCCACAGTTTCTACACTAACATTTTCCCACTAAATTCGGCTCAGCTCACAAAAGAAAACACCCTCGCCAAGAGCAAAGCACACAATAAACTACATGCACATAAAAAGAGCAAGAGCAAGAGGTGAGCGAGCGAGCGAACGAGCGAACGAGCGAACGAGGAACCCACTATTTAAACCCACACTCACACTAACAAACACGGCGCAGCAACAAGAATAACGATTTTCTTATCCCTCTCGATGACGACGCTCCCCCCCCTCCTCCCACAAATCCCATTTCCCCCGAGTCAATAGTCCTCATGGCAACCAACTACAAGCGCCTGATGACGCTCAAGATGGCACCTGTTACGACGTCGGCCTCCCTCCCTCCAAAAAGTTTCATGGCGGTGTTCCTGGGCTTGGCCAGTTTGACGTACTTGGACATCAGCAACAACACGAAGATTTCCGAGGTGAGTTGAGGAAGACAAGCATACGAGCCTCTACTAAACTAACTCACTCAATTTACTTCGCACCTTCTTCGCTCGACGCCGGCGCAGCTTTCATTTCCTTCTGAAGCGGCCGGCATAATAACAGCGCTGGAAATGGCATCAACAGAAAATCCACAGGCGCACACCTCATCCCAAGATTGTGCCCTTGACCCAAACTACATTTCCGCCCAGCTTCCAAATTTAATACACCTGTTCCTCCGTAACGCCCCCCACTTCAACGATCAGGCGCTGATGAACGTTGCCACGGCGTTCCCGTCCCTTCAAACTCTGGTCGCTCCTCACTCCCCCCTACTCGGCCAAACAAATACGCCGTTTCCTCGCCACCTCAAGGTTAGTCTAATCCCACATCCTTCACATCCACGCCCACTTTTTAACTAACCTTATGTTTTTTCAGAACTTGGGTTTCTTGAACTTGGCCGGCTCGTGGCGGCTTACCGACGACACGGTGTGGGAAATTGCGAGCAACAACCACCACATGCAAGACCTCACCCTCGGTTCGGCGCCGCCTAACAAGGACGAGAGGATGAGCGAGGACAATTTTGCGCAGCCGACGGACTTGAGTTTGTTGAGTCTGCAGTACTTGAGCCAAAACTGCAAGCACTTGAGCACACTGACTTTGCAGAATTTGAGCAATTTCAGTCAGTTCCCGAGCAGCCACGGCCACACTGCCGTGGTTAAATTTGCTCACCTACTTTCCCTGAACCTAGCGCACAACGAGCAAATGACTATAAAAACTCTCCAGGTGAGCGAGCGCGAAATGGCTACAGACATAATGGCTACATCCACCACACCACTGAACTAACCCACTCAATTCGTCTGGCACCTTCTTCGCTCGGCGCGCGCAGCAAATATCCACCGCGGCCCCCCACCTTCTCCACTTGGATGTGGCCCACTGCCCGAATATCCAGCACAGCACCAAGATAGGAAACTACATGGCAACAACGCACAACCACATTCAGATTAGCAGCGTCCCGCCATTCACCGGTTTCAAGCCGATCGACAACTTCCAGGCGACCTACTACAGGGACGCGTATTTCGGCAGGGCGGGGTTAGAGAATGAGGCGGCTGAAGTCATTAGGAAGAACTATAAAATCTACAAGGCAAATGTGTTGTGGCGGTGGTGGAGCAGTGCAAAAAAAATCAAGAGGGCTTTCAAGCTGTACAAGTGGCAAAGGAGTTGCGCTGAGTACGTACGCTTCGTGGCCAAGGTGAAGCGCAAACGAGCTCAAAGGAGGCGCCGCAACAAGGAGATTTTCCAGCGAATGTTCCAAAAAATTAGAAACTCGGCCATAAAAATTCAGCGCATTTGGAGAGGGTACGTCGGTCGAAACGCAGCGAACGTGATTTTGGACGACATAACCTCCACTATCTCGATCCAGGCAGCGTTCCGAGGGATGCGGGTCAGGCTTCAAGACCACATCTGGGTGAGGAAGAAGAAGGTGAGTAGTCTCACTTCACTCCACTCAAAATGGTAAACAAAACTAACACTAAATTTCGTTTGGCCCCAGCGAGAAATGATGAGGATCGAAAGCCTGATCAGTAGCGGGGTATTCCTTCCCCAGCCGAATGAGCACGAGGAAGTTGACCCTGAAATAAGGAAGCAGGTGAGCGAGCGAAGCGAGAGAGCCTTGTTGAAGACGTGAATACGAGCGACGAATCTCGCGAAATGGCTACAGACATAATGATAATGGCTACATCCACTACTAAACTAACATTACCAAACTCAATTCACTTCGCACCTTCTTTGCTCGGCGCAGATGCCTGAACTGCGGCAGATCATTGATAAGGCGATTGAAGTTGAGCCAAAAATGACCTTTAACAAACACCCGCAGCCACGGCGGTTCGATGAGGAGCCATACGTCGAGCTGCCGTTCAACAGAAAGCTGCCGATCTACGGGGGGGTGAAGAACACTATGTACGCGGTAGACGCTACAAAGGGTCGGGACACCAACCACGTCTTTGGGGGGCAGCTTTGGCCCAAGAAGAAGCCGAAGAGTAAGGAGAGCGAGGAGCAGGTGAGTTCTGTAGGCCTGACCAATTTTCCAGAGTTTTCACCGCAAAACTAACCCCCCCCCCCCACAGTTTGACCCAACAAAAACATTCTACCAGAATTTCTGCTCCAACATTGACATTACTATGGACGTCGACAAAGACCCATACAACCCGGCTCCCAGACACGTATCGCACCCGAAATGCGCGTTGTGCCTCAAGCGGTACATGGCCCTGACCTGCGCGCAGTGTCACGAGTCGTACTGCGTCGATTGCTCCTCCCACATCCACTCCAAGCCCGCCCGGGAGCACCACCAGGTGATGCAGTACCACCACGTGTACATCAAGCCTAAGCAGGAGGTGAGCGAGCGAACGAGCGGAAATGGAAACAGCCACCCACTTCCACTACTAAACCCACTCAAATCGTTTGGCTCTCTCGCCTCCCCCCTGCTCCATTAATGCACATCAATCTTGCTTCGCTCGGCGCAGATTGGCATCGTCCCGCACTTAACTGCGGCGCGAAAAGCGATGAAGAAGAGTTTGGCTTTGACCGACATGGCTCAGAATGCAGCGGAGCTCAATCGGATCGAAGAGGCGAAGAAGTTGGAGAGGGAGATGGAGGAGGAGGCTGAGAAGGAGCGGTGAGTTTCATTCCGTCTCCACTCGCCACTACCAAACTAACAACACATTTTTTATATAATATATAATTCCGCGCAACTCAATTCGCTCGGTGCAGGCTCGCGGCAAAGGAGGCCGCGGAGATCGACACTCGTATGCACGACTCTGCGCGGGAGATCCAAGCTTTCTTCCACAGCAGTCAAAAGCGCGCGCAGATTGCATTGACATTGCTCGCCCTCCAGACCGCGGTTAAGACGAACGACCTCAAGAAGAAAATATATACCACCAACGCAATCCTCGCCCAGAAGGTCTTCAGGGGCTGGTCGTGCAGGATTTTTTTCGTGAAGAAGAACATCGACGTAACCAAGTTCCCGCAGCCGGAGGGGTGGAAGGTCATTGCGGCGCAGAGGGTTGTGATTGACTTCGCGAACAGGAGAGCTTACCAGCGCACCAGGCAGATCGGCGAGCTGGAGGTCTTGAAGAAAACCCTCAAGACTAGGAACGAGAGTGAGGCGGCTTGGGTCCACCAAGAGAGCGAGCACTACGAGAAGAGGTGAGTTAGCCACAACAAATTTTTTTGTGTTGCTGGCTCGCGACTAACCCACTCACTCCTCTTGCTCTCGCTCGCCGTTCGGCGCAGGCTCGAGGAGGGGAAAAACTCGCTCAAAGATTTGGAGGGGGACGTGAGGTGAGCAAAAAACTCGAGCGATGAAGTGTTTAAAATTACTACAGACGGCTACATTCAAACTAAACTAAACTAAACTAAACTAAACTAACCCACCCACCACCCAATTTGCTTGGCTCGCTCATTTTACTTTCGCTTCATTAAAAATGCGCTTCGTTTTCGCTCCGCTCGGTGCAGCGCCAAGAGGGCGTTGCTGGCCGAGCAGGAGGTGGGAAGTCCGGAGTACCTGCAGCTCAGTAGGGAGATGAACAGTTTTGTCCAGAAGAAAAATCACATCCAGTACAAGTACGACAGTGATATAGGCGGCGAGAGGTGGTTGCTGAGCCACCTTCGTCAATCAACCCGCCGCAACGTCCAGAGTCTCGTCCAGAGCGGCGAAGCGGCCAAGCACCTCAAGTGGATCGACGACGAAAGCGCGGTTTTGAAGAAACTTCAGGTGAGCCAGCACACAAACCACAACAACACAACACACCTGAAACTAACACATTTGGTGGCTCGTTCATTTTAGACGTTTGTTATCGCCCGGCTCCTCTCCACTACCGAGGAGGAGGACAAGTACTACCACGACTGGCTTGTGGACCAAAAGACTAGGATAATAGCTAGGCTTATTGCGTACGACACCGAGCAGGAGAGCGTGATTGAGGTGAACCTCGCTAGGTGCGCCCTAGAGGTAGGGAGCGGGCAGTCGGGCAGGGCGAACCTGATCGAAATACTCAAGACGATGAGGAACGACAGGCAGTACGACGCGGAAAGGATCGGTTGCGAAACGATGAAAATCAATACCCACGTGGCGCAGTTCGAGGAGGAATTCGGAAGGGAAGCTGAGAAAGCTTGCGAGGATAGCAAGTTGAAGTGGCTGGAAAGGCTGAGTGCGTTAAAGGGGAAGCAGCAGGTGAGTGAGCGGCTACAGCCACCCACATTCACCAACTAAACTAACGTTCGTATTGCGCAGGTGCTCAGAGAGGAGATTTTGCCCAGGTTGACAATGGTGCTGACAAAATCATTTGAAGCCGAAGACTCCCGAATGAACTCGGTGGTAACCTTCAAGAACGACGAGCAGTCAAACTCCCGGCACTTGATGTCATCAATAAAGGCCGTCATCTCCCACCCCCCCAAAACGCGCCGAACCTTTTTAATCGAAAAGTGGCTCGACCTGTACCGCAGCCAGCCTTGGCTCGCGAAGCAGAATGCTGTGGAGAACTTGGAGAGGGGGCGGAGGGCTGGGCTGAAGAAGGAGCTGGACAAGAAGAAGTTCTTGACCGGGAAACAGGCCGAGGAGGTCAGGAAGGAGGTGAGTGAGCGAAGCGAGCGAGCCTTGCGGAAGGAAGACGAGCATACTCGCGATGGATCTCGAAAAATGGCTGAGACGGCTACATCTACTTAACTAACCCACTCATTTCTTTTGGCTCGCTTGGTTCGCTCGTGCTCCATTGAAAATGCGCCTCGCTTCGCTCGGCGCAGGAGGAGGAGGTGGAGGAGAAGGAGAAGCAAATTTTGGAGTACAACGAGAAGGCGAATGCGGAGGGAGCGAGCCTCTTGGACAAGAGGGACCTAGAATCAATGGCCCAAAACCTCCGCTTCGAGATCGACGACGGTCGGGTCGGTCGCGAGAAGCGCAAGGAGCGTCAAAGCACCGAGCAGGAAAAGCTCGACATTGAAATTTCCGCCATGGAGAAGGAGGAGGCGGAGGCGACTGATCGTCTCGACGTTCAGAGTGCCAAAATTGAGGCGTTTAAGAATGAGGAGCTTGGGGAAGATCGCAAAGAGCTCTCCCTCGTAGAGACACAACGCCTCGAGATCGAACAGATGGAGGAGGGAATAATGGAGCGAGCAGAGCAGGAGGAGGAGGAAGCCCTCGCCGCCTCAGGCGGCATCGTCACTGGCGAAGGCGGCGGCATTACGGAGCGCGGGGTCGAGGTTACGGTTGTTGAGGGCAAGGAACTGGTGGCTTGCGATCGGCCTGGGAAGAATAGGAACAAGTGGACGAGTGATCCTTATGTTGTAGTCAGCCTTGTCAAGAGGGAGGTTGTGGTAGAGGAGGGAGGGGGCGAGGAAAAAAAGGCCGAGGAGGCGTTCACGACGGCCATTGTTGTGAAAAACGAGAATGATGAAAAGGAGGACGCAGAACCAGGCTCTGTCCCTTCCCCTCCCTCTCCCTCACCCCCCACGACAAAATACAAATCAATCCCATTCGAATCATTCTCGACCAACCCCGTGAAGAAGACTCTCAACCCGAAGTGGAGCGAGAAGAACGCTTCCACTCTAGGCCAGAAGAAGGCCAAGGGAGTGCTGGCTGTTGACCTCAACAAGGTCTGGCAGCCGGTGTTGGAGTGTAAGGTTATGGATAGTGATTTTGGGAGAGACGAGGAGGTGAGTGTAGTGTAGTGTAGTTTTGTGTAGTGTAGTGTGTGTAGTGTATGTAGTGTGTGTAGTGTAGTGTAATGTAGTGTGTATAGTGAAAGTGTAGTTTTTGTTTAACCAAACCAAATCCAACATCACGTTCTTACACTCACGCTCACTCTCAGATGGGCACCGTTTTCATCCCGTTGAAGGACATCGATCAGTCCGGCACCGTCCCCGTAACTCGCTGGTACACCCTCTCTGCAACGGAAAAGATGAGCCAGCCCGTCACCGGCGAGCTCCGGATTTCGATAAAGTATTCCGGCCCTCGCTCCATAAAGCTCTCCGTTGAATCAAAGGCGGCCCTCCAGGAGCTTCAGAAGAAGAAAGATGAGAACCACGCTCGATCAACGGCGATCAAGCAGCAGATGGAGCGCCGGGAACTCTTCGCGCGGCAGGCGCAGATCGACGCCGACGACGAGTTCGCCAAGCAGCACCTGAAGCAGATGCAGGAGGACCTCAGGCTGAGGAAGATTGAGGTGGTCAAGGCCGAGGCTGAGCTGCAGGCTCAGCTCGAGGAGGAAAGGCTGGAGGCGATTAGGGCCGAGGAGGTGAGTGTCAGTGTCACCCAAAAACAAAACTCCAACAACACTTTCACTACACTGACCAACACTAAACTTCACTACACAACACTGCGCAGGCGATCAAACTTGCGAACTGGCAAGCGCTCCAGGCTGATGAGGACATCAAGAACCTGGGAGTGGCGGGGATGAGCGCCGATGGGAGAAAGAGGGCCAAGATCAAGACGATGCTGAAGCAGTTTTTGAGGAAGAAGGCTGGAGCGAGGGACGACCCGGAGGAGCTGCAAATGGTTGCTACCATCAAGAAGAGGATGCGAGTAAAGGGGGGGCAGGTGGAGGCTATTCGGCACATCAAGTTCACGGTGGGGAAGAAGGAAACGGACGACTTCACCAGGTGAGCGACTAAAAATCTGCGCCTCTCAAAATGCATTCGTTTTGCTCACTCGCCCCCCCCGCGTAGCAAGAATTCGCGGCTCCAGAACGAGGGGATGCCATTTTTCAAGCGAATCGAGCGGGAAATTGGCTTGCACGAGCAGATTGTTGTTTGGGTTGAGAAGACAATTGACCAGGACGAGTTCTTGACAAGTCTGGAGGTTGCCAGCACGGACCCGGAGAACGAGAACTTCATCAACCTGCGGGCGGAAGGTTGGGAGGTATCGGGCCACGAGCTGATGAAGGGGGCCGGTCAGAAGGACCCCATGTTCTGCGTGTGGTTCCACAAGGACGGGAAGACCCAGGCGATTGCCGACATCAATATTAGCTACAGCATGAATGACGAAAACGAACTCAAGAAGGAGGGGTACGAGATGATCGAAACGAACCTGTCAAACTTTGGGTTCGGAGACATGAACCTGTGGACCCGCAAGGTGGACAGGGCGAGGTGAGCGAGCGAACGAGCGGAAACGGCTACAGCCACCCAAACCCACATCAACTACTGAACTAACCCAACCCACTCAATTCGTGTGGCTCACTTCACTCGTTTTGCTCTTGCTCCATTAAAAATGCACCTCGCTTCGCTCGGTGCAGCGTTCCGACCACCGCAAACAGCGCGCACGTCGCGCGGGAGCTGCTCGAGTGCAGAAAAATGCTCGCCAAGAGTCCAGACGACGAGCACCTTCAGATCATGGAGGAGAAGCTTATGAGGAAGCTCCACGCGGCCCAGGTCCACGAGGACGAATCGAGGGAGAATCTGGACAATCCAATCAAGTACACCATGGAGTTTTTGGCGTTGACACCGGCAGAGCTGGAGCTTCTGATCACCTATTTCAGCGAAATGGACTTGGACAAGGACGGCTTCATCACCATGGATGATTTTTGCGACTACATTGGTGAGCCGATGAGCAAGTTCGTCGAGCACGTGTTTGTACTGACCGACGCGCCGGACGAGTACAAAAGGCTGGACTTCGGAGAGTGCATCAAGGCGCTGAGCACCTTTGCAATGCTGTACGGAAACGAAGTTTTGCGGCTCTTGTTTGCAATGTACGACCCAGAAGGTAGCGGATACATTACGAAGGAGATGGTCATCGACATGTTATCGGTGCTGCACCCGAGGGAGAGGGGAAGGACCATCCGTACGTTAAAAGAGTTCGATTTGCCCAAGGTGAGCCTAGTGGACGATAAACCAAATTCATCAAAACTAACCCACTCAATCATACAGAACGGAAAAATCACCTTTGAAATGATCGAGCACTTCGACATCCAGTACCCGAACATGTTCTACCCGGCCAAGAGGATCCAAGACAGCATCAGGGGCAAGATCTTCGGGCTGCCATGGTGGGAGGCAAAGTTGAGGAAATACATGCTCATAAAAGAAAAATTAAGGAGTGTTCAGATCACGAGCCAAAGCGTGGATAGTGGAGTGATGAAGAAAGAGGAGAGGAAAGTGATGAAGGGCGAGAGGAAGAAGAAGCGAATCAGCGAGGCGAGAGAGAGTAAGAGCCAGTTTGTCAGGGCTCTGTTCATTGCCAAGAACGTGGCGGACGCTTTAATTCCCGACGTGGACGTCAAGGGGCAGAGCTTAAACCCGTTCACGAAAGCTGAAGAAGCGGAAACTGAGAGGCTGCGGATTTTGAAGGAGGAAATAGAGGCCGAGTACAAGTAGAAAAGGAAACTGTGTATGATAAGAATGTGGAAAGTAATGTTGAAAACAGATATAAAATTTCTAATCAGAAATTTGCAAACACGTCTTCTCCGCCGTCTCCACCCCCTGCTATCACATACTCCTCGACCTCACCTCTCCCTCCCTCGCCCTCCTCCACTGCAAAATGACTGTGATCTAATTTCCCGCCCTTCAAAGTTGGTTTGTAGTCCATTTCAATCCTGCACGCCCGAAGCTCGTCAAAGTCCAAGTTTTGGCTCGAGAAGAAGAGATGCTCCTTCACGTCTTTAATTCCGCCCTTCAGGGCCCCTAGCCGGAGAGCAGCGTTGCTGTTCAGAAGCTTCCTCACCAGGCTCTTGGCGTGCGGGTCGAACCCGAGCGGGAACCGCAAGTACCGCTGAGAATAGACGATTCGCTAAGAAAAAAAGAAAGAAGAAAATGTCAGCGTGGGTGCGGGTGCGGGTGCGGGTAGGTAACTCACTCAACATAACTCACCTCGAAGGTTTCCTGCTGCGTTTCCGCCTCGAAGGGAGTTGCTCCGCACAGCAGCTCGTACACCAAAATTCCTAGCGCCCAGTAGTCGACCGACTTGTCGTGGCCTCGGCTGAGAACTATTTCCGGAGCCATGTACTCGGGGGTCCCGCACAGTGTGTACGTCCGGTCCTCCACTTTTCCCAGCGGAGAAGTGTAAGGAAGCCGCTTTGCGAAGCCGAAATCAACAATCTTCAGGTACCCACTTTCGGTTAGTAGCAGATTCTCCGGCTTCAAATCCCGATACGCGAACTTCAATTCGTGTATGTGTTCGAACGCGCTCAAGGCCATTGCGGCATAGAGCATCGCGCTCCTCAGTGTAACGCCCCCAAACGGTCCTGTCTCGCACTGGATATCGTTGCTGCGTATGCCGAAGCAAGGCGGAATTGAAAGGATTTATTTTTGTAAATATTTTGTTGTGTTGTGCTCTCTCCTCTCCTCTCCTCTCCTCTCCCCGCCTCTCCTCTCCTTTCCCATCCTATCCTATCCTCTCACCTCTTTTTATCGTACAACAGCGTCCACAATTCCCCACCTGGAATATACTCCAGCAAGAAGTATACCTGGTTGTTGTCGCTAAGCGTGCCTCTAAGTTTTATGATGAATGGGTGGTTCATGACCTGCATGATGGCCTTCTCCCGACGGACGTTGTGCTGCTGTGCGGTCCTCAGCAAGTGGGCTTTCTGCAAACATTTCAAAGCGTTCACCTGTCCCGTCAGCCTGTGGCTTACCATAACGACCTTGCCGAACGTTCCCACACCCAAAGTGCAAACAATTTCCAAATCCTCGAGAATCACCGGCGGGAGTTTTTCGTTCTGAATGTCTGCTTGCTGGATGAAGCACTCCATTGATTCGTGTCTTCCCCTTGTAACTCCCGAGCTTGCCGCTTCTTGAATCCAGCTGAAATGGCCGTCGCCGTCTGGCATTCCGTAACTCACTCCATCGTACTTATTGATGTCCTCGGCGCGGCCGTGCTTCTCCATCGCCTGGTATTCCCTCATGTGCATTTGCTGCTGTATCTCCTTTTCGAAGGGAACCATGAACTGCTGAAAGTCCTCCCGGTGCATCACCAGCAGCTCGCACTGCAATAATAATTAGATTGAGATTGATTTGTATTTGTTTGTGTGATCACTTTACTTCACTTCACTTCACTTCACTTCACTCACCTTCTCGCTAATCACCTCGACGCTGGCCGTTCTATTCGCCCTCGTCAAGAGGGCTATCTCGCCGAAATACTGGCCGCTCCCTAACGTGTCCAGCTCGACCTGGCTTTGCAAGCTGCTGCTCCACTGCGTGACCAAGCAGCTCCCGTCGTGAACCACGTAAAAGTGGTCCCCATCGCTCCCCTCCTGAATGACCATGTCCCCCTTGGTCAAAATTTGCCTCGTAAAAATTGTGGTCAGCATGTAAAGGGCTTCGTCCGTCAGGGTTGATAAAAGTGGCACGCCCTTCAGGACCCTCGCCGTGCTAATCTGGTACATGACATCCTGTATTCGTCCCAGCAGCAAGTTGAACTGCTCGTGAGTGAGCGTGAAGCACTCGACGTCCCCGTTGGCAATCACGTTTGCCGCCCGAGGCTCCTTTAGTTGGATCGCCCTTTCGCCGAAGAAGTCCCCAGGCCCGAGTCGCTGCGCAAAACGAATACGAATTGAGTGGACTACGGTTTAGCTACAACTTAATAATTAACGCTCGCTCGCTCGCTCGCTCACCTGCAGCTCCCTTTCCATCCCCTCCTCGTCGGGCCTCGTGCAAACCACGTGTCCCTTGAATATTATGTAGAACGTGTCGCCCTCCTCCCCGTGATTGATGATGTGCTCCCCATCGGAGTAAATCTCATGGGCCAGCGCCCTTGCAATTTTTGTCGTTTCTTGGTTTCCAAGCGTCTTTAGAAATGGAATTTTCTGTCAAATTGAAATTGAAATGAATTTGATTAGTCTCTGGTTTTTTGCCGCTTCCCAACCACACACGCACACACACACACACACACACACACACACACACACACCTTCAAGAACTCGCAAAGGATCACCGTTTGCGAGGTGCTCGAGGTTGCCAGCAAGCGGCGGAACAGTGGCCTCGATAGCGTGAACATCACACAATCGTTGTGCGCTACGATGGTCGCTGCGCGAGGACTGTTCCACATGAGCGCGAGCTCGCCAAACGCTTCCCCCGCCTTGAACTCCCCAGCAACCTTGTTGTCCACCTTGATTTTGGCGTGACCCTTTTCCAGCACATAGAACTTGTCACCCTTTTCACCCTGCTGAATAATGACCATGTCCGAAAGTACTTCCTCTTGGATCATTGTGTCGATCACGTCGTACATTCCTTCCCCCTCCAAACCGGAGAAGAGAAAATGGTTCGACAAGGCTGTGTAAATTATGTGCCGGGTTTCGTCCGACTTTGGGACAACTTGCATTTTGCAAGCCTCGTCGTCCCCAAGGGTTTCCCCAACAATTTGCTCCCTCTTCTTCTTCTTCTTCTTCGTTTCCCCGTTGTTGCTGACTGCGTGGCTATTGAAATTGCTGTTGTGTGTGTGCGTCGCTGAGCTGTTGTTATCGACATGCTTATTCGCCTTGATGATATTGATGTGAAGCTTTTCCATCTCCTCCTGGACAACACTAATCTTAGTGAGCATATCTGTCAATGTGGATATGGCAGCTGTGGCGGCAAGTGTCACATTATCGACGAGAGCAACACATGGAGGGATTTGTTTCTGGGTTGGGATTGGGTTGGGGTTGTTTAGGTTGGGGTTTGGGTTTGAGATTGGGTTTGGGTTTTCATGTGGTTCTACTAACGTTGTCATATTGTGAACAAAGTATTTATTCTGTAAGCGAAAGCGAACTCATAGATGCTTATACTGAAAAGCGTCAAGTTTGGCTGCCGTTAAGATATCTTCATTTTTATTTTGCCCCAGAGACTCAAAACTAGGATTGAGGAAAGTAATTTCGTGAATGATATGATAACGACACAAATTATAATATATCAAGATATTAGCCACAATTGAAAGCCTTGCCGTCTTTGGCCAACTTCTCCACTCACCCCCCCCCCTTTAAGACCCAAACCCCAACCCCAACAAAACTTAAAATAACTCAAACGTAAGGCTCACCGCCAACACCCCCACTCAATCATGATGGCTGCACGCGGTAACGCGGCCAAGAAGGCGATGGACAAAAAGGCTAACCAGGATAAGAGAAAATCGTCTGTCGTAGACGATACAATATCTGAGGAGGATATTAAGAAGTTCAAGGCTGCCGAGCGTGAACGTGAGAAAAACAAGGTCGTTGACACCTGGCGAGACCCCCAGTGCGCGTCCAACCCAATTTCTCGAGCTTGGATGACATTATCTCAGAAGATCAACCTCATTGCATATGGTGAAAAGTTTGGAGCGGGGATCCTTTTCTGTATTATAATTGCCGGTGTTTTGGTCGGAATGCAAACGTACGAAGGTATGGAGGATGACCCAATAGTTACAATGGTGGACAACATAATCTTGGGGGTGTTCACTTTCGAGTGCTTCTTGAAAATCTTCGCGGAAGGGTGGGCAATATGGAGCTTTTGGACAGGACCAGAATGGAAGTGGAACAATTTCGATTTCATTGTGGTTGCGCTGTGTATGCCCTTCGCAAAGAGTTTGACGGGTGGAAACGTCGCAGTGCTGAGGTTGATGCGATTGGCGAGGTTGGTCAAGCTCGTCAAGAAAGTTCCGCAGCTGCAAATGATTATCATGGGCCTTGCGGGAGGGATCAAGAGCATAGGCTACATTTTGCTGCTGCTGTTTTTGGTTTTCTATCTGTATGCGATACTGGGCATGTTCATGTTCAAAGAGAACGACCCTTGGCACTTTGGAAATTTGCAGATTACGCTTTTGACACTTTTCCGGGCTGCAACGATGGAGGATTGGACTGACATAATGTACATAGGGTGAGTGCATCATGATGAGTGCAATGAGTGCAATGATTGCTTTGAGTGCAATGACAATGACAACGACAACGACAACGACAACGACAACGACCAAAAACCATAACTCACCCTGCCCCCCTCCCCTCCCTCCTCTATCGCTACAGCATATGGGGCTGCAACCTGTACTCATCAGTATATAAAGGCCCCCATGAGTTCACAGTTAATAACATGGGCTACTGGTGCACAACGCCAAGTAAGTCGTATGCACTTTCGCCCTTCTACTGGGTTAGCTTTATCGTGGTTTCTGCCTTGGTCATGCTGAGCCTATTCATCGGAGCAGTCACCATGTCAATGACTGAATCGATGGAGCAAATGAAGGAGGACCAGGAAGCCGCGACGAAGTTGAGGATGAAAGAGAAACAAATGAAGAAACTTGCCGCTGGGCAAGAAGCAAAAAAACTGATGGAAAGCCAGCGGGATTTGCACGTGGCGAGCGGCGGACGAGCGAGCACGTTTATCAACATAGATATTAGGGGAGTGCTGGGTTTCGGCGAGTCGGGGGATGCGGCCGAGGAGGTGAGCGAGCGGAGCGGAGCCTTGTGAAAGAAAAGAAGATTGCGAAGCGACTAACCCACTCATAAATCACAGCAAGAACAGATGGCGAGTTTACTGACAAGCATCTGGGACGGCGTTCACTTGGAGGACATCATGTCGGTCGGGAAAAAGGTGCCCCAGGGACACCCCATTCGGGTAATGTACTTCAAACTCGCAATGAAGATGGCTTACATCAGAGACACGAAGTGGTTTCAAAACGGCGTCACAATTGTGATTCTCGTTGCTGGTGTGTTGGTGGGGCTGCAAACTAGCAAGGAATTCACCTACGAGAACTCAACGGTGCTTGAAATATTGGATACGAGCATATTATACATTTTCACAATTGAAATTGTGGTGAAGTTCATTGCGGAAGATTTGTTTCCGCTGCGAATGTTTAAGAGTGGATGGAACGTTTTCGATACGTTGATCGTAATTGGCAGCTATGCGCTGGCAAACAGTGACGCTGGTGGAATGCTAGCAATGCTGAGGTGAGTTGAGTTGAGCGCAACGATTGTTTTGTGTGGCCAAATCTAAACCCAAATCATAATTCTGCAGACTGCTCCGCCTCCTTCGAGTTCTGAAACTCGTCAAGGCCTTCCCCCAGCTACAAGTGATCGTCAACGCACTGCTGATGGGCCTGACTTCCATCGGGTTCATTGGAATTATCCTGGTGCTCGTGTTCTACATGTTCGCCATTTTGGGAATGATCCTGTTCAAGGATAACGATCCGTGGCACTTTGGGACACTTCAAAGCGCAATGCTTACGCTGTTCAGGTGCAGCACGCTGGAAGACTGGACCGATGTCATGTACATCAACTTCTTCGGGTGCGACCAGTACGGATACGACATGTTCGACGATTTGAAAAAGGTGAGCGTCTCGAGCGATGAAGTGCGCGAATTGGCTACAGACGTAATAGATTTTCATCTACTACTAAGCTAACCCACCCAATTCGTTTGGCTCGCTCGTTTCGCAGCTCTGCGTAGACCCAAAACCAATGTACTGGGTGAGCGCGTTTTATTTTGTAATTTTTACCATTTTGGGGGCGCTGGTGCTGCTGACTTTGTTCATTGGAGTGGTGACCACGAGCATGGACGAAGCGCAGGAGCAGCAGAGGGAAGAGCAGGAAATAGAAGATAACATAGCGAGCATCCAGGACATTGAGCAGCTGAGCGAAGCGGAAATAGACACATTTAGGAAGGTGTTCAGCATGCTGGACTTGGACGGGGGGGGGACGATAGAGGAGGAGGAATTGAGGATAGGCTTGGAGAGCATCGGGAAAAACCCGACGGATGCGGAGCTTCAGAACATGATGAAGGAGGTAGACGACGACGAGAGCGGGGAAATCGACCCAAGCGAGTTTGTGCAGTTTATGGTTAATCTGAGGAAGAAGGACCAGCAAAACAAGGAAGGCAAAGTGGATAAGGACGCGGCGAGGGAGAAGAAG
>BRYC01000133.1:98474-109810 GCA_030267985.1 Parmales sp. scaly parma | reverse complement strand
GAGCGAGCCTTTTCATCCTCCTCCTCCTCCTCCCCCACCTCCCTCCACAGCTCAGCCCGAAAGGGAACTAATTTTGACTCCGCCTCCGTCTCCATCGCTGTCTCTGTCTCCCCGCCCCCCCCCTCGACCCTCACACTAACGAAGCAAACCTCCCTAGTGAAATTGTTCCGCTCCGCCTCGTCCCCGTCCTCGTCCTCCCCCTCGGAACCCAAGGAAGCCTTGGACGCCGATCCCTTCAGCTTCTTCTTGGACGCTGCCGGCTTGAGGCTCTTCCTTTCTTTTTCTTTTTCTTTTCCCTTGCCCTTTCCCTTGTCCTTGCCCTTTCCCTTGTCGGCTGCCGTTCCCTTGCCGTCCTCACCCCCGTCGCCAGCTCCAGCTCCAGCTCCAGCTCCAGCTCCAGCTCCAGCTCCCGAGAGGTTCCACGGGACGTTTGTAACGTTATTTATTACGGTCAAAATCTCAATCTCACCGAACGTGTTCCAAACGTTTTGGCGACTCGCAGGTGGTTGTGGTTCAGCCACTGTCGTCGTCAAGGGTTCCGTGTCCTTGTCCGTTTCCTTAGTTTCAGGACTGTTGTCGTTGTCGTTGTCAAAAAGGTTGTCGTTGTCGTTGTCATTCGCCTTGCTGTGGTTCAGCACCACCCCCTTCCCCCTACATTCCTCCCTCTCCTCCCCCATAACCTCCCTGTCGTCCAACACCTCCACCTGCCCAAGTTCCCCGACCACCCTGGCGCGATAGTACGGGAGGAGGCAGCACGGGTTCCCAACGAGGTTGAGGAGCCTGAGGGCGTCCAGCCTTTTTAGGGGGGCCACGAGGCCCTGGCCGAGGTCGGAGATGTCGCAGAAGGGGAGGTCAAGGGAAATTAGGGAGGGGAGGAAGAGGGAAATTGAGGGGGGGAGGGAAGTTATGGGGTTGAAGCCGAGGCCGAGCTGCATCAGCTGGGGGAGAGAGCCCAGCGAGTCGAACGTTGAGAGGTTGTTGTTGTACGCGGCCAGGGACATTAGGCTCCGGGGGAGGTGGGACAGTAAGGAGATGGAGTTCGAGGAGAGGTTCAAAGAGCGGAGGGAGGGGAGGAGGGTGGAGGAGGTTGAGTCAATTGTGGTTATAAGGGAGGAGGAAAGGTCGAGGGTTTTTAAAAGGGAGAGGAGGGAGGCTGTCTCTAATGATTGGAAGGTGCGGATTACGGGGAGTTCGTCTGTCCACTTCGCTGGTGACGTTGACGTCGACATTGACGTTGTTGCTGCTGCTGCTACTGCGGATCCGCCCCGCGCTCCTCCCCCAGCCACCATCGTCATCTTCCTCACCTTCCCGTCAAACTCGTCCAAGCTATTCACCTCGACCCTCCCCTCAACGTTCCCAACATCGTCGTCCTCGTCGCTGTACGGGTCCTCCTCCAACAGAACGCTGTGGTTCAGGGAATTAATGTTCCGGGAGGTTGTGGTAGGAAGCCTCTTGGCGCGGCGGTTTACGGATTTTGACGGGGACTGGTTGTCGTCTTTCTTCTCTTCTGCTACGGCGTTTACGCCGCCTGTCTTCGTGGCGTAGCGGGGAGGGGGGGGGGGGGTCAGGATTTTTATTCCGGCGGTTGTTTTTGCCAGGTGAAGGATTTGGGAAATCATTGAATTTAAAGTGGTGGTCATTGGTGGAGGTGGAGTTGATGTTACTATTTTTAATAGAGTTGGATTTGTTATTGCTTGATCAAATTGGTTGTGAATGTTTCTTATATGTGTATGTAAAGTTTTGGAAGATGCTGCAGAGTGGCAAAAAGGTTAGAATCGTAGAACACCGGAGCGCGGATGGGAAAAAATAAATTCAACTTTTCTTTAAGACACTTTGACACTTCAAGAGAAATTTTACTTTGAATTTAAGTTTCCCTCAGCTAGCCATTCCTATATCCCATGAATTGTTTTCAAATGGTTTGAAGAGGAAGATTTAGAAGCCGCCCGAAATTGTCTTTTGTCTCCACGAGACGATTTCAGTTCATTTTTTTTTTACCTTCTCGGCGAACAGTTGATGCAAGTGGTTGTAAGCCTCTTGCAATTCTCGCTGGAAAAGCACAAAAACATTCACATCTTCTCGCCTATATTGGAGTGGATGTGGTGCGTTACAATACAGGGGCCCTCACCACGCTAACTAAGGAAGGCGAAACTCCCCTCGACATTGCCAGTAGGAGTGGAGCCTGTGCTGAGATCATCGGCTTGCTCTCCCTCACTCCCGAGGAAGCTCGTTCGTTGGGTAGGGAGGGGATGCTCCGCTTCTACGCACCAGTGGCTTATTGGAGGGATGAGATGGGTGGGTGGATCCCATCACGATCGTGGGCAGACTGTCACAAGTTCATCAATGAGCACGATGACGAGTTGGTGCGTGAAGTGCTGAAATACATGAAATATGAACTTCTTCGAGAGGTTGCTGCTTATAGCCAGGTATACAGCGACTCCCTCGTGTTTCTTGCTCTTCGATTGATCCATCGGAACCCACTTTCCCTCAAGGCTACAAACACAAATGGCAACACAGCCATCCAGTATGCTGAGCACCCCCAATTCAATGCGTGCAAAGAGATCCGAAACGTCCTCAGCCTCACCCCCAAGGACATCTCCCCACCCCCTTCCCCACCCTCCTCCGACAACACCTCCCCAAACAGTTTGTCGACTCGTCAATCTTCGGCACCTACAACACCGCTTGCACGTTCATCAAGCACATGAAGTACGACAAGGCTGAGCTGGTGAAGGTGGAGGTCGTGGTGAAGAAGCCGACCCACAAGTGCGACGTCTGCAAGACCGCCACGACGAAAGCGTGCGCACAATGCAAAGTCAGCTACTTCTGCAGCGCCGAGTGCCAGAAACTAGCCTGGAAGAAGCACAAGAAGACGTGCAAGGCGCCGACCACCCCTCCTGCGAGTGAGACAGACCTCCGCGCCCTCCACAAAGGGATGCTACTCCTGAACCGGTGCATCCAAGAGCCTGGAGCTGGAGACGGACCCACAAGTGTGGTATTAGATTTCTTGAAAGTGTTGAGCGAATGATTTTAAAATGAACACTTGTTTTTTCCCAAATACGTCGTCCTTCTTTTTGTTTATTTATTCCTTGAGTCTTCTATGCCTCGCCCTGCGCGCTTTCAGACCCATTTTACTCTGGTTTCTTTCCTCCCTCCTTGTACAGGCAATCCATCAAGCTCTTGGTTAAAGCAGCCCTGTCCAAATTCTTCCCTATGAATACAAATTTGTTCAGCCTGACCTCGCCTTCAGCCCACGGGTTCTTGGCAGGTCCGAAGTTGATCTGCTCGTGGACGCCCTGGAACACGAACTTGGCGTTCCCCTGCCCGTGGAAGCTCAGCAATCCCTTGGTCCTGTACAAATCTGCGGCCCTCTCCTTCAGCAAGTCCATCATGAACATGTTGAACCACTGGCTGTGCAAGTTTCCCTCGAAGCTGTGCATCTGATTAGTTTTGTGTGTTGTGTTGTGTTGTGTTGTGTTGTGTTGTGTTGTGTTGTGTTGTGTTGTGTTGTGTTGTGTTGTGTTGTCAAAAAACACTTCGCTCGCCAACTCACCTCACACCGACACTCTGAACCAAGTCAGTGTTGTGCTTTTTCTTGTTCTCGTCGTCGTCCTCAAAGAAGTCGGGATCCACGGTCAAGATGCTCTCCATGTTGAAACCGTCGCAACCAAGGATCTTGTCCAATGGAGCGCGACTGCGCTCGGTCTCAATAATCTCGGCGAACTTGTTGATGCTCTGAATTCTCGTCTTCACTCTCATCTTCTCTTCAGGAGTCACCAAATCAAGCTTGTTCAACAAGATCTTGTCGGCAAACGCAACCTGCTGGAGCGCCTCGTTGACATCACCGTCGGGCTTCACGTCGTCGAGGTGGATCTCAACGTGCTTGGCGTCGGCAAGGCAAACGATAGAGTCGATCTTGTAGTGAGCAGACATTTTGGGGTTCGTCTGGATTGTATACACAATCGGGGCAGGGTCCGCAACCCCAGTGGTCTCGAGAACAATCGCGTTGAACTCGTGCCTGCGGGTGGCAAGCTGGCCAAGGGTGCGGATCAGGTCTCCACGGATGGAGCAGCAAACACACCCATTATCCATGGTGATTAGATCCTCAGGAGCGTCCATTTGCTCAGCAACGAGCCCATCGTCGATGGCGACCTGGGGGAGGAGGTGATCGATGAGCTTCTTAAAGGTAGGAAGTGGATCGCGGAACATGGACAATAGACTCACCTCGCCAAACTCATTCTCCAAGACTGCAATTTTCCAATCTTTTTGCTCCTTCAGGATATAGTTAACGAGAGTGGTTTTGCCGGCTCCAAGGAAGCCAGTTATCACAGTGATAGGGGTGAGGGTAGATGCATCGGTCATCAACAGGGTTTGGTGGAGGGAGAAATAAGGTTTTAAATTTTATGGAAATTTGAAAGGCCATTCACATAATATATATGGTTTTTACAAAATTCCAATAAGCCATGCCGGTGACAACCCGTAGCACACCAATGAAAGCGTCTCCCAAGGCGAGGTCTCGGTCGCAATCAAAAAGCCAAACCATATTAAAGTCGGCAAAAGTTATCCCCAAAATTTTCAAATCCACGATCCAATACTCCGTCATCCTCCCTACTTTCAATGAAAGGGAAAACCTCCCAATAATTATCCATCTTCTCCATGCAACTTTTACCGAAATCAAAACCAACTTTGAGGTGATAATCGTCGAGGACAACTCTCCTGATGGCACGCTTCTTGTTGCCCAATCCCTCCAATCCTCGTACGTCAACGCTGACGGTAGCCCAATCATTACAATCCTTCCTCGGAAGGGGAAGCTCGGTCTCGGATCAGCTTACATGGACGGGCTTAAGGTGAGCGAGCGAAGCGAGTGAGCTTTGTGACAAAGAGTGTGAAGCGACGAGCGAGCCTTGTTAGCGAAGCGAGCCTTGTGAGCGAAGCGAGCCTTGTGAGCGAAGCGAGCCTTGTGAGCGAAGCGAGCCTTGTGAGCGAAGCGAGCCTTGTGAGCGAAGCGAGCCTTGTGAGCGAAGCGAGCCTTGTGAGCGAAGCGAGTCAGCAATACTATACACTAGTTGTGACTAGCTCGCCAGCAACACTGTACATTATACACTAGTTGTGACTAGCTCGCCAGCAACACTATACACTATACACTATACACTATACACTAGTTGTGACTAGCTCGCTTCGCTCGCGGCTACATCCACTCACTACTGAACTAACCTACTCAACTATTTTTGCTCGCGTTATTCGCTGCTCTCGTGCTTCGTCAAAAATGCGCCTCGCACCTTCTTCGCTTGGCGCAGCTAACCAACTCGGACCGGATCATCCTGATGGATGCTGATCTGTCGCACCACCCCAAGTTTATTCCTCAGATGATTAAAGTCATGGGTTCTACCGATTGCGACGTTGTCACCGGTACGCGGTACCAACCGGGGGGGGGTGTCTTCGGGTGGAATTACTATCGAAAGCTCACGTCGAGGACTGCGAACTTTTTGGCCGACTTTCTCCTTCGTCCGGGCGTCTCGGACCTAACGGGGTCCTTCCGGCTCTACAAGAAGTCAGTTCTGCTGGCCATTTTCCCCAAAATTGTCACGAAAGGCTACGTGTTCCAAATGGAAATTGCGGTCAGGTGCATCGATGCTGGCTACGAAATTGAGGAGGTTCCAATATCTTTTGTTGATAGAATTTATGGTGAAAGCAAGTTGGGTGCTGGAGAAATTGTTGGCTATCTGAAAGGGTTGTTTTATTTGTTTCTGACAACGTAAATGAAAGGGTGGCAAAAATCAATCAAAAATTTGTTTTTTTATTTGCTGCATCTTTTAAAACTTGCTGTGCTTCTTCAAGAACGTTGTCCGTTTTACTGCGCCGAGAGAAGAAGATTAGTTAGTGGATGTGGGTGGGTGGATGTGGGTGAAATTTTATAAGGCGTTTTTTGAGGTGTGCAGATTTGATTAGTTGGGTCATGGAGGGGGGGAGACCCCCCCCACCCCCGCCTTTTTCCGTTGCGCTAGGCTTTCCGCTGCGCTCGGCTTGATGGACGTAGTTTCGCTCGTTGCGCTTCGCTCGCCCACTCACCAGTACGCAAAACGCAACAAATCCTTGGCGTTACCGATGTTCTCCTTGCTGTAGAAGGCACTCGGGGGTATAGTCCCAATGCGCCTTTCTATCGTTAGGTAGCGGGCAAGCGCCCAGTCTCTTGGGAGTGGATTTGTGGTGGGAGCTGCTGGTGAGTCGAAGTTGCTGTAGTATTCCGCCGGGAACTCGAGCTTAGCGGTGTTGCCGCAAACGAAGAATCCTCCGGCTGGAGTGACGGGGGAGATCCCCGCTGCGGTCAGCGCAGCGCACAAAACGTCCCTCTTTTTCTTGTAGGTAGCTGAAAGCTCAGCGTAAAAGCTGCGCCGAGTGAAGTGAACAGAGTGGATTTAGTCGCTCGCACTCTTTTTTCACAAGGCTCGCTCGCTTCGCTTGCTCACCCGTTAGTGCTGGCCTTTTCGAGGCAGATAGCAACAGCTTCTTGATTCGTTGTGGGAATCGAGAAGCAGCACCAAGTCTGGACGTTTGTTAAGCACTTTACAAGATGGGACGGGCCAATAGCCCAACCGACCTTCCAGCCGGTGGCGCTGAACGTCTTACCGCTGCTCGACAGCGTTAAAGTTCGCTCGTACATGCCCGGAAGCGAGGCGAAGTGGAGGTGTGGGCTGTTTTCTGTGTCGAAAATTATGTGCTCGTACACCTCGTCGGTGATGACAATGAGATTTGGGAATTTCGCAACGATCTCACTGATTCGCTCCATCTCACTGAGAGAAAAGATCTTCCCCGTAGGATTGTGAGGAGTGTTGATGATCAAAGCCTTAGATTTTTCCGTGACAGACGCCTCGAGCTTGTCCCAGTCAACCACGAAGCAATCGTTCGCGTTGTCGCCATCCTTCGTGAGCAAAGGGCAGAAAACTGGCTTCCCTCCAGCCAATTTGATCTGCTGGGAGTAAATGTCGAAAGCTGGCTGCGCCGAGCGAAAGTGGAAGTTAGTAGTGGAAGTCCGACTGTAGCCAATTCGCGCACTTCATTGCGATATGCTTTCTTCCAACTAGGCTCGCTCACCTCGAACAAGACAACCTCATCCCCAGGGTTTATCAAGCCCTGCATCGTCAAATACAGCACTTGAGTGCAACCAACACCAGACGCAACCTCGCTCGCCCAATCAATCTCTCGGTTGAGTTTATTCGAGTAATCCTCAGCAAGGGTTTTGGCTAACCGAGGATGACATTCCGGCCTTGTATATTGATTATTGGTATTTCCTTCGCCAGCGTCAAGAGCCTCGTGAAACGCGTCAATTGCAAACTTCGGGGGTGGCCAGTTGGGGAATCCCTGCCCGAGCGTAACTGCATTGTGAGCTGCCGAAAGAGGGCTGAACTCGGTCCAAACCGTTGGACGATCTAAACCCTCAAGGCGGCTTGCTTGAGAAGACATTGACAAGAAACGCCGCCTGCTTGTGGATCGGGCAACTGAGACTAGCGTGCGTTTGAGTTGCATATTATGAATTTTTTTTTTTTCTAAAGCATTAAACACATCTTCGTTTTCGCTATTGTATATATAAATCAGAAGCCCGCCCACCCAACATTCACATGGACCATTTGAATGGATTTTCGTTCTCGGTTCCGACTGGTTATCAACCGACTCCACAACCAGAAAATCCTACTGGGTATTTTCCACCCCCACAACAAATAAATAGTTCCTCCCCACTACCAATTCCCAATCCCAATCCGTATGATGCACAACTTTTCATGCAGAATTTACAGCATTTTGCTCCTCCCATGGCTCCTCCAATGCCTCTTCCCACCCCCCAGCCAATCCTAATGCAGCAGCAAATGCAGCAGCAACCTCCCCCTTCAACCCCTTCCATTTTGTCCCCGTCCTTTACCAACCTCCCCCCAACTCCTGCGCCCCCATTAACTCTTCCAATGCCAACTATGGGGGGGGGCATACCTCCGGCCCTCCAGGAATCCCAAGATTCTCTGAAGCGCAAACGAGACGAAGAGAGCGTTGCTCCTCCAAAGCCCAAGCCAATCGTTGGTTTGGACTCCCGGCGAGGAGACGACCGGCGAGCGAAGAAGAACGCGAGTGCTCGGGCCCGACAAAAGGTTAAGAAGGAGCGGATCGAGAGGTTGCTGGAGCAGGTGAGTTGAACACACAGCACAGTGCTCACAGGTTGCAGTGTCTAACACTTCTCCCCCCCCCCCCCCTCCCCACCCCCAGAAAAAGTCCAACATTGCTCTTAACGCTGAGGATGAAGCGTTCATGAAGAATATCAATGACAAGAAAAATAAGAAGAACATTCGGGCGAGGGCATTAGGCAAAGAGCAGAAGGAAATCATTGACAGCCTCAAACTGAAGCAGAAAAATGATTCGTTGGTGGAAGAGAAGGATAAGGCGGCAATGGAAGCTTACAAGGCAAAAATGTTAAGGAAGAACAAAAATGATCTTAAAAGACGTTCCAAGAAGAACAAAAAGCTGGAGGATGAAGAAGACCCGAGCGTGTTCTCTTTGGGTGAACCTCAGCCCGCAGTGCTGGCGGAGGCAGAGGCGGAGGGAGAAATAATTGCAAATCCAACACTACCACCAGCAGCACAATCCCCAGACCTTGTTGGAGCCCTTGAACACATTCAGCGGGTGGCGCAAGCAGCAGCGCAGCAGCAAGCCCAATCCCAACCCCAACAACAACTGTTGATCCAGCCCCCCCCCGCCTTGTACCAGTATATGCTTCCCATCCCCCAGACAACTCTTCCCCCACCACCCATGGCACCGATGGCTTACAGCAACAACAACAACAACAACAACAACAACAACAACAACAACCAAGATCCCAGTGCTAAAATTGTTTAAAAAAGGACAAGGACAATGGGGGGATAGGAGATAATTACTTAGGGGAGTCAACTCCAAGCTTGAAAAATAGCATTCATTTCACAAATTTTAATGTCACAACTTTTCCCACACCTTTTCCCACACCCCTCCCTTCTCCCTTGTGGCTATGATTGCGGTCCAAAAAGGTTGAAATCATCATTCTGGGGCACGCTAAAGTCTCCCAGCTGAAGTTCTGCCAACCCGTCGTCCTGGTCCTCGTCAATGTAAACCCCCTCGTCGTACCTCCCTCCGTGATTGTCTCCCTCGTAGTACCCCGCCTCTTCCTTTTTGGCCTCCTCCAACTCCATCAATTCCTTTCTGTCATTCAACTTTTGGATTATGTTGTTTTGTGCCGCAAGAGCGTTGGCCGCCTTTTGTTCCTGTGCCGAGCGAAATTAAGCGAGATTGTGCGCGCGAATTAAAATAATTGAGTGGAACAATGTTAGTTTAGTAGTGGATGTAGCCATTATATTATGTCTGTAGCCATTTCGCGGGTGTTGATTCAAACCCGAGTATTCTCCTTTTCGTCAAGGCTCGCTCGCTTCGCTCGCTCACCTTCTTGGTCAGCTTTCTCTTGGGCGTAGTGATTTTGACCTCGATTTCCAGTTCTGGCTCCTCAATCCCAATTCCCAAGCTGAGTCTCGCCCCCTCCGGAAGCTGCCCCCCGTAAATCCTTTGGATCTCCTCCGGGGGGAGGTTCATGTCGGAGCGCTTGACGAATCTGCCCTTAATGCGGGGGCGTGAGTCCGCCAGCTTCTTCCTGCAATCGTATTTAATCCGCTTCCTCCATATTCGGGCAGCCCTCTTGCTGTGGAACAGTTCGATTCGGGCCTTCCTCTGCTCAGTATTGTAGATTCCGATCCGCCCATCCTCCCCCAACACAACTAACTGGTCAATTGGCCGCGACAACGCAGCCTCCGCAGACAAGAACCCCACCGCCGCTGCCGCAGACGTTAAAATCGCCACGGCACTGTTCATAGCCCCGTTGCTGCTGACGTAGTTCACGTGAGGGTTGTGATTTGGGTTGTTGGGGTGTTGGCTGCGCCGAGTCGAAGCGAGGCGAGGCGCATTTTTAATGGACCAGGGGGGAGGCGAGCGAGCCAAAGAATTGAGAATAATGTTAGTTTAGTAGTGGCTCGCATCGCATCGCATCGCATGCTCGTCTCCATCAAGGCTCGCTCGCTTCGCTCGCTCACCTGCTGTGAACAGCCGGACTGCTTCCGTTGTTGTACACGTGTACCTTTTTTTGGGGCAGGGCTTTAGGTGTTGGTTTGTTGTTGTTGTTGCTGTTGTTGTTACCATTTTGATGTTGATACGAATTCATGTCATCGTTCGTGTCGTAAAAATCACCCTCTTCCTCAATGTTGTTGTCATTCATGTCGTCCAAACCCCTTTCATTATCCAAATCGGGCACATGGGGAGCCCCGTAGAAAGAGTTGGTGGGGGCATCGTTCTGGTTGGTCTCCGGAGTCATGTATTTGCTCAGCAAGATGTTCTTCTTGCTCATGATTTTTGTTGATTTTGTAATTTGCATTGTGGCCGGGGAGAGCTGCTGCTGCGACATTGTTATTGAAGCACTAGCGCTACTTGCGGGGGTGTTGTTGTTGTTGATGCTGAATTGAGGGGTCGATGATCTACTGCTCGCGCGCTTGGGGCGCGAGCTAGACCTCGTTGGCGTTCGCGGACTTTGCGAGTTGTTTGAGTTTGAGTTTGAGTTTGAGTTTGAGTTGATCTCAGCATTCAAATGCAAAGTTGAGGACTCGTCTTCTTGTTGTTGTTGGGGGTGTTGCTGTTGCTGAATCCCTCTGATTTCCGGACTCCCATTTGACGAGCTACTTGTGTTGCCACTTCCGTTGCTGTTGTCGGTGATGGCGTCACTATCATACTGATGCAGCTGCTGCATTTGACTCTGCTGGAGCTGCAATTTGTGCTGCTGCTGCTGCTGCTGCTGCTTTTCGAAACGCCGCGACACCCGTCCCTCCGGGAGGGGCGACATGGCAGCAGAACCGTTGTAGGAATTGGATATCACCATCAGCGACTTGTCGTTGACCTGGGACTTAAGCTTGGAATGGAGGGTCGCAGCAGTCTTGGTGACGAGCTGGCCGATTGCGTCGGCGTCGCGGAAGATGGAGGAGGAGGACTCGTCGACCTTGACCTTCATCTTCGTGGGAACAACAAAGTTTGAGCTCATTGCATTCTCCTCGTGGATGCCTCCTTCCTCGAAGGATTTGGAGTCGAAGATGATCGAGTCGCCCCGCTGACGCTTGTTGGAAGGACCGTTGCCAGCCTGGTTGTCGAAGGAGAAGAACTCAAAGGAAAGCCCTCGATCACGGTTCACCTTGAAATCCACTTCAAACGCACCAGACTCATGGAGAGCATCGAGGGCTTCCATGTCGACATCCATATCAGCTGTGTGATGATGAGATGAATGTGTTGTGGGGGAGGGGGGA
>BRYC01000133.1:77591-92528 GCA_030267985.1 Parmales sp. scaly parma | reverse complement strand
GGGGGTCGTTGGTGACAAAATCGCTAGTTTCTTGGCTGCGAATAGCAACGTTACCAGCAGCAGCAACAGCGACATCCAACTTGCACAAAAATCGCAAGACAGTGATTGTTGCGTAATTGTGGGAAGTAGCAGGACGCTCAAGCAAAGAATTGTGGAGAGCGGAGCGAAAACCATTGTGGATGGGTTGGTGGGCGGGAAGTGGTCGAAAAGTGAAACTGGGGAGGAAGAAGAAGAGGAAGAAGGAAAGAAACTGAACACAAAAGTGGTCAAGCACGTGGTCACAACTTTCTTTGAAATGGAGCTTCTCGAGGAGTTAAAAGTAGTACATAGTTTGTGAGGTTTGAATCTCATCCAAATTCAAATAATTCCTAAATCATCCCTAAGATCTAACTCGACAACTTATGCCACCGCCGCAGTATGGGCATTCGCCATAAATTTGGTCGAATGCAACTCGATTTCCGACTGCTCCACTCAACCACTCAAAGGCGCAAACCTCGTGGAACGGCTTTGCGCACGTGGTGCAGGAAATGTCCGGCAGCTGGTTGTTCACCACTCCTCCCCCTCCCCCTCCCCCATCTACATCCATTGCCACGTCGTCCACATCGAGCCTGTAGCTGTAACAGATTCCACACTCCTCCAGCACAACTCCTTCTTCCGCTGCGTCCGCCTTTTGGGGCGCGCAAACGCAGTCCGACCCAAAAGCCAGGACCAAGTTCGCTCGGAACGAAATTTTGTTGTCGAAATTGAAAGCACTGTACTTGTTCCGGAAGAAGCGGACGCCGTCACCAGGCCCGACAAACTTTACGTCGACCGGTTCGGGCGAGTCGCAAACGTCCACCTCGAACACCATGGAAACAACGCTACTATTGTTGGTTGAGTTTGGTTGGGTGAGGGCAATTCGTCTGTTGCGGGTGGACCTTGATGCGGGAAGGACCGGCTCCAGTACCATGCAGGTCGTGTCGATATCGTCTAAAGCGTCAAACAACGGTTGTAAATTGGTTAGTGTTGCTCGGAAGTTCTTCACCAATCCAACCAAATCCGAATCGGATTCTTTTTTTTCCTTCGGGGGGAAATCCACCGGCAAATCGGCACTCGCAACGACGGAGAAAATGCCACTTCCCCTCTCAACGCCAGGACTTATATTCAACGTGAGCTCGTGAGAGCGCCCAGCCCCGTCTTCAATCGCCAAAGTCACCCGGCTCAAATCGGTTTCCTCGAGGTCTACAACATTCTTCCATCCAATTTCGGACAGCTGGTCAATTATCGACTGGAAAAACACGGGGGAGGTGTTTGTTAGGAGTTTGGTCGTTTTTAAGGTGTCGGTGAGTGTCAGGTTGATGTTCGCTATTGACAGTTGGTGCTTTTGCTGGATTATTTCAAACAGCTCGTTGAAAATTAATTCGCAGGTGGAAATGAACTTCTCGGTGGTTATTGCTGTTGTTGTTGCTGTTGCTGTTGCTGTTGTGGGTTGGAGTTGGAGTTGGAGTTGGAGTTGGAGTTGGGATGGGGGCATGGATGGGGGTAGGGAGAGGGAGAGAACGGAATTCAATCGGTCAAACACATGAGGGTCATCCAGCCATTTTGACAGAAGCTTCAGGGTTGGGGATTGGGCAATTTTAGTGTGTTGGTATATGGTGAGGGAGGTCAGTGAGGGTGTAAAGGATGACAGGGAGGGGCGTGAAAGCTGGAAGGGAGGGAGGGGGGTAGCAATCGTTGTTGTGCTCGTTTGAAGTGGAGGGAAGAAGACGATGCAAGAAAGCAGCGACATGGATGGAATTGCCTCCATGGAATGAATTTTCTCGCTCGAGGCGGTTGCTTGAATTTTAAAGAGTTGGCCTGTGTACTTAACGAGGAAGTTAAAAAACTATGCACTTTTTTTGGGATTTTGGTGCGTAATGATTCGTAAAGGACTATTTATTTTGAGGCTCCAAAATACACACACATGACCCCTGCAGCGGCAGCGCTTGTCGTAGCGAAAAACGGGTTGGCCCTCCCGGAGATCCCCGTGGGAGGCTGCATTTTGTTTGGTGTGTTTGGAACAGATTCCACTCTATGGTTTCGGTGACGGGAGGTCGATGGTGCGCCTGACGTGCTGTGGCAAGCTCATGCACACGTCCTGCAAACACTGAGTTCATGCAGAGGGCACATTCTAGTGACGGCCACCTCCTCTGTGCCATGTGCAGAAGGCAGTTGCCGGCGAGCGAGGAAGATTCCAACTACTGCTACGTGCAGCAGCACGCAAAGGCGGGCAGATCATGGGCGCAGGATTCGATGGGAGGGAGTTACCTGATGGGTCATGGCGTTTAGCAGTCGCACGAGATTTCGGACTACTGGTACAAACTGGCGGCAGCGAAGGGGTTCGCCCAGGCCCAGTACCAGCTCAGCACTTTCTTCCTCGAGAAGGAGCGTAGTGGAGTGCAGCAGTCCGACGCCCAGGTGGTGTTGTGGTGCACGCGCGCTGCTGAGCAAGATTACCCGAGTGCCTGCCTGAGGCTTGGTCACGCCTACAACTTTGGTCATTTCGGCTTGGACAAATCGTTCACCTTCGCCGCCAGCTACTATGAGCGCGCGGTCAAAGGAGGTGACACGGATGGCATGGGTTGCTTCGCTGAGTGCTTGCTGCGGGGTGAGGGCGTGGATGCTTCCGAAGCAAAGGCGATGTACTGGTACAGCCGGAATTGTGGTGGTGATATTTCTGCGGAAATGTGGTTTTCGGGGGGCTCATACTACCACCACATACCACCACGGCGGCCGGACCGTGCGTTGTACTGGCTGGGGCAGGCGGTTTCGCTGGGGCACGTCTGTGCGTAGAACGACGTGGCTGTCCTGTTGATGCAGCAGTATGACGGGTTGCTGCCGGGAATGGCGGCCGGCGAGCGGACCACTCTGCGGCAGGCCAGGCACTACTGGACCCTGGCAGCAGAGCAAGGGGAAGAGTCTGCCCAGCGAGTTCTAGAGCAGTTGGTCAGAGAGTTTGGACCAATGGATTAGAGCGGTTGGTCAGAGAGTTTGGGCCAATGGATAGATACAAAAGCTTGAGAATAATCGGTGGTCTCGACGCGTCCAAGGAGCTGAACGGCAGGTCCGCGTTTGTGGTGGGCTTCAAATGGCCTCTATCACGTGGAGCAAAATTTGTAATTCAAACCTTTCCTTTTTATTATTCAACAACAACCAACAACAACATCATCTACCCAAGTTTCACTTCAACATCCATCCATCCTCCTCCTCTTCCATTTTTTACTACCACAAAGGAGTCTTAATGACCTTCCCTTGGCTCTGCCCTCCGACCTTCACATTGTACAAAGGCGTCTTTCTCACACCATCCACCTCGAAGTCGTGCTGGCCGCAACACGCGCCCAAACTGATCTTGGTGATGTTCTCGACCACAACATCCGCTCCCATGTTCCTCAAGGTGGGTCCGTCGTCGGCCCCACTCAGCACCCCAATGTTGAAGCCAACTCCATCCTTGATTCCCTCTCCGATGTCGGCGTTTGCGTCGCCAGCCTTGGCCACGTCCTTCACGTGATCAATTCCAAGGTCGTACATCAACCGGTGGATCATGAAGGGCTTGGGCCTTCCGCCAACAGTCTCGGCACTGACGAATCCGTCGATGAACTCGTGCATGTTGAGCTTCTCCATGATGGCATTCTGGATCTTCACGGGGTAGCCAGTGTTCAGCGCCACCTTCATTCCGTTCTCCCTCAAGTTGTTCATGTACTCCGGAAGCTTAGGATCGATCAAGGACAAAATGTCGTCCTCAAAGTACGCCTTCTCAATGTTCTTGACGAAATGGTAGTGGACGGCGTCAACCCAGCCCTTGAAGTCATCGGGGGAGCGCTTTCCAACGTCGGAGCGCTTGCAGAAGTGCTCAATGACCATGATCTTCGAAGCTCCATGCCAAGGGTGCATCTCATCCCATGCAACGTCAAGACCGTGAATGTTCATGGTGTTGAACAAGGTGTCGTAGACGATTCCCTGTTCGTCAACGGTGGTTCCGGCCATGTCGCAAATGAGGAGGCGAGTGTTGGATGGAAACACTACGTTCTTGTCAGGAACCTGTAGATCGGTTGAGAGGAAGAAAAGGTGAGGGGTAAGAGGGGAAGGGGAAGGGAAGGAGGGGGTTAGTTCGGGTTTGGGGGGTGGAGGGGGCGGGAGGTTGGGGGGGCGGGGTTGTTTGGTAAGGAATTTAAACTTACAAAGTTGGCAGTGGTGCTGTTGGGCCGAACTGCCAATTGGGTTGTGGCATTGGCGACAACGGTTCCATTCTGGATCAGCTTGGTACTGGCGGCAGCCATGGGGCGGGCAAGTTGCTTGAACATGTGTTTATTGAGTTTTTAAGATCTAGTGTTGAAGTAGTTGAATAAGAAGTTGCCAAAAAAAAAGATTTTGATTTTTGTTAAATTTGTGGTCAGTCAAACCCAAAATACTGTTTTGCCAAGAGAAGCCAAACCATCCGCATCAATCGGTCCCGACGTCTTTTTACATTGATATAGACCTTTACTCTGTGGAAGGAGATCTGAAACCCGGCACAGACTTCCCCAGCCTGTGTGAAAGCAACCTGCACCAGCTGGAGAAAGCGAGGCCTGGCAAGCTGGAGCTCTACCACACCTCAAATATGAGTGGTTTATCTTTGTGTAATGTGTAAGAATGTAAGTGTCTGGTTGAAAGACAAGTTTTTTTTGTGTTGAAGAATTGATATTCAATGATATTCAATGATTAGTCTTCTCTTTTAGATTTCCACCTGGTTGGGGTGATCTGGACGGGGAGGTGGGCAGGGGATAGGAAGGACAGGATCTCGGAGGTGACATCGTAGCCGCCGTCGTGCACGCACTCGCCGAGCCGCCTCATAACCTCCTCGAGGGGTGAGGTGTTTTCGTTTAACGACACAAATTCCCACTTGTAGACGATGTGGAGAATGAGGTTGAGGATGGGGGTGAGGCCCGTGAGGCGGTACTCTCGGCAGGGGGTGATTCTAACCGTGTGGTCGTAGTTGGCCGAAACAATGTAGTTGGAATCGGCCGTGATGGTGAGCTGGTAGGTGTAGAATTCCTGCTCGAACGTGTGCTTGAGCTCGAAAGTCTCAGCATCCCAGATCTTTATATCTTTGTCGTAACTGGCACTCACAAGAATACGCCCGTTGGGGGAGTATGAGACGCTCCAGACGGTAGAGGTGTGAGCCTGGTCGATGCTCTTCACCAAGCTTCCATCGGCAGGGTTCCAAAATTTGATGGATTTATCCATACTTCCCGAGCAAAGGAGTTTGCAGTCGGGAGAGAACGAGAGGGACCTGACGCCCCTGGTGTGGCCCTCCAACGTGTGCGCTAAGATGGCACTTCCCTCTTTGAAGCTGTAGAGGTTGATGGACTTGTCGAAGCTTCCAGTAGCCAGCTGCTTGCCGTCGGGGGAGAAGCACACTGCAAGAATCGAACTCGCGTGATCCTCAAGCACTTCCACTCTCGCCCACTCGCCACCTTCCCCCGGCTCCGACCAAATCATCACCTCCCCATCATCATCACCCGAAGCAATGTGGGAGCCTGATGGAGAGACGGTGACGCAATGAACAGCACCAACGTGTCCCACCAAAATCTGGACCAATTCAAGGGAAGGGCTAAGTATCTTCAGTTCTCCCCCCCCATATCCCTGATATACACCGCCACAAGCCACAAGACCCGAGCCATCCGGAAAATAGTAAAGACTCTTTATTTCTCCGACAAAAATATTGTCAGCTCGATATTCTACAATGCCAGTCTTAGTCGAATGGACAATTATGGTGCCGAAGGCACCTGAAACCACATAGCTGTTGTCCTGTGACAAGGCCAGACAATTGAGATAAATGGAATGCCCAGAGAGGATACCTGTAATCATCACAGACTAAATGATTGACAGATTGACGTGGGACGAGGGCTGCTAAATTTTAGCCCTGTTGATTTAATATTGACTTAATTTGGTGCATTAAAAGTTGGCACTGATATCATGGATCTCCACTTTAAACTTGAGCACCTCGAAAATGACTTGACGAGTATCTCCAGCCTGGAGAAGAAAATTACTGGTTTGCTCAATCTCCAAGGAATCATCGTAATATACGTTGAGGGTGGAGAGGCTCATTTCTGTGTCCAAAACCCCGACCCTCTCGAAGGTGGAGCCCAAATAGTCGGTGAAGGAATCTGTCAAACACTAAAACAATATGAATGCACGATGGTTGATGTCGACGAGGATGAAGACGTTTTCGTTAATGAAGAGGAAGCTGTTGAACTGTGGAGGGTGGACAACGACCGGACTAGCCATCTGCCTCCTTTCCCCAGCCCAGACGGCCATCTTGTCAATCCGTCGCACGAGATCAACGAGAAACCGCAAACCGATATTTTTGCTCCTCAGCTCCTCCGAGACCCAAACTTGTTCACGTTCGATAATGTGCGTCGGGTCAGCATCGAGAATATTGGGCAAGAGAAGTGGGAAGAGCCCGTAATCATCACAACAAATATCAGCTCAACCAGTAGCAGTAGCTGTTTGAGCTGCGACACGCTAGTAGAGTGTTTTGGTGAAGCCGAGGTCCGGACAGGAAATAGGGAAACTCTGAGCGAAAATGGTTTCAACAATAGCGCGCCGATGAAACTTTGCGATGCGTTAGGACCCGGAGGTGGAGGCGCTTCACCAGAGTGCAGCCGAATAGTTTTCAGCCCTCTTACTGAGGTTCCTGCAGAGTTGCAGCAAAACCTGGTAAAACTTTCCAAAGTTTTCCCTAATATTGGACCAATAGGACCGAACAAAAAATTCACGCTGTGCATCGGAAGTTCGGGGTTCGGGATAGGCTTTCACAAGCACAATGCGGCACTGTTCTTGCTTGTCGAAGGAAGAAAAAAATGGTACATGAGCAGCGAGGACGTGGAAAACGATTTACCGACGCACCCTGGTTTTTTCAAAGAGAAAAGCAGCCACAAGGTTATCCAAGTTCCTGGCGAGATTCTCTTCGTACCGGAGTTGTGGTACCACGAAATATACAATTTATCTTACACTGCTGGCTTACAAGCTTTGCCGTGTTAGAGTTGGAGTCCAAGAGATAGTTAAGTTAGTCAATAAGTTATTGTTTTTTAAATCTTTTCATCGTTCTATTTGCTGACTCTAAATATGTCTCACAACTTTCTCGTAATCTCCTTGAACTCATCATAACCTACCAAGAGCAAAGCACTCCCAAACCCCCTTATTACATTCGGTCCCAGTCCTCTGTAAAACCCTCTCACGCCCTCGCTCGCCATGATGCTCCTGCAAGCACCTAAACTACTGCTGTACCCCTGCACCTTGCCTGTCTGCATCATGAGCCGCCGCCGGATGCTATCGATCGGGTAGCAAATCGTACCGGCTGAGATGCTCACTACGCTGGCAATAGTGTACCGCTCCTTAAATCCCAGATTTCCATTTCCATTCAAATAGATCACCTCGTTCTTGACAAAATCGTACCCTCCCATGTGTAGCGCTCGGAAAAGAACATTCCCCCCCAGTGCGATGCCGAATCCTCTGTAAAGACCTCGAACGCCGTCTGTTTCTATTGCCTTGCGAACAACATCTCGTATCCCGTTCGGGAACTCCCTCGGGTGCTTCACGCCACAAGGCTTAACCCCCGCCCCCGGAAGCTGCGTACCTGCATCCATTGCGAGCCGCGTTCGGGCGTACTCCAAGGGGTAGAACATTGTGGTTGCAGCCCCCCCTGCCAGCCCACCCGCGAGTACACTGCCCAAAAAATACCATTTTTGTCCCTTCAAGTCGTTGTTGCTGATCAAGGGCATGAATATTTCGCGAAAGTAATCTTTCAGGGCGAAATTCGTCGCAGAGGAACCAGCCTGGCGAAGCACATTCGGAAAGTTGCCACGCCAAAATGCGAGGAAGCCTTGTTCTCGGAAAACACGAATGAAAGCATTGGAGGCAGAGGTGTATTTGGTTGTGTGGGTGAGGGTGGAAACGGGGTCGGAAAAAGATGAGAACTTCTTTGCTGTGTTTTGGAGCTGGAGAAGGAGTTTCACCCGCTCTATTGGTGCCATTGCCGTTTTTGTGACCATCCCTGCTATTGCTCCAGCCAAGGCATCACGGTGGAGGTACTGCCCCTTCAAATGTGAAGGTGAGGCTGAGGGTGCGAGAAGTACAGGGGGGATTGGCATTGAGGCGAGTGTCATTTAACGATTGGTGGAGAACCCATAAACTCAAGGCAAATTGTCAAAATGTCAACCTGCCACTGAAATCACAGAAAAACTTAAAAACTACAAAAGAACGTAGTACCAGTTCAAGATCATGAGCAACTTCACTCCCGTAAATCAAGTGCGAATTACGAATGTAGCTATTGTTAGATTACAGAAAGCCGGCTGTAAATTTGAGGTCGCTGCATACAAGAACAAGGTAATCGACTTCCGCCAGGGAATTGAAAACGACCTTGAAGAGGTCCTTCAGATCGACAACGTGTTTGAGAATGTGTCCAAGGGCCTTCTTGCTAAGAAATCGAACCTTGAGAAGGCCTTCGGAACGACTGATTCTGCTGCAATTTGCAACCTTATCCTCCACACTGGCGTCCTTCAGGTCTCTGCCCTGGAGCGCAATGCGCAGATTTCCCAGACTCTTCGAGAGATTACAAATATGATTGTGACAAAATGCGTTGAATCCACCTCCAAGCGGCCATTCACCTTTGCAATGGTTGAGAACGCTTTGAAGGTGAGTCTCGCTCAGTCTCCGTTTGCCTTTGAGGAAGACGAGAATACGAGCCATTACTAAACTAATGTTCTTTGCTCGGCGCAGCAAATTCATTTCAACGTTCACCCCACGAGGAGCGTCAAGCAGCAGTTCCTTGAGGCGGTGGCAGGCTTAAAAAAGAGCAAGCTTCTCAACATTGAGCGAGCGAAAATGCTCGTCAGGGTAAAAGTTGAGTTTAAAAACGAGCTGCTGGAGGCGGAATTGCTGAGCACATTTGCCGATAGTTTGGCCAAGGCAGACAACGCGAACGAATTTCTGGTTGACCCGGGGATCTTCCGAGCTCTGACTGAGCTGGTGGCAAACGAGGTATACGGTGGAAATTTGGAGCTGTTGAATTTGAACGTCCAGACCGAGGGCGATGTGGACTTTGGTAATGATAATAGCAATGATAATAGCAACGATAATGGCAATGATAATGGCAATGATAATGGCAATAGCAATAGCAATAGCAATAGCAACAATGACGCGGCGGTTAATTTCGTAACCACGAGTGTCGACCAGGTGTCAATCAATGACGACGATGACGACGACGATCACAGCATAACCAATTCCCAGCAGAAGAAAAAGAATCAGAAAAAATCAAAAAAGGCTGCAAGAAGAGCAAAGGAGTTAGAGGACGAAAAGAAGGCGGCAGTGGCCAAGGAGCTAGCACGTCGCGAAACGCGAGAGCAGCAGAGAGAAAATACCTCCGCCACCACCACTGAGGGTGCAAGTGCTAGTGCAAGTGAAAATGGTGATACCAAATCATGCACGACGTGCGGCGGCGCGTTCACCCCGAAGGCGTATCGTGAACATTTCCGGAGTGATTGGCACCGATACAACCTCAAACTAAAAATGCAAAACGCTCCAATTATGTCGTTTGAAGAATACGAAATGGAAAAAGATGACATTCTAATGATGTAAAGAAGTAGTTTTTGTGATTTTGTGATGGATCGTAATATAATTTATTTATTTTTTCTAGCAATTAGCAGACAGCCGCCATAGTCTTCAAGTCCTCGACCAGTGTCTGCATGTTCCTTCCCTCCTCGTACTCGTCCAAGCACGTGTCAATTGACTTGTCTCCGCCGGTGAACCTTGCCAACAGGGCGCTTCCCTGGACGTTCGTGATTACCCCCTGGCTGCTCAACTCGCTGATGAGCATTGTGAATATGTACCGCCTCTCCATTGGGGAGAACCTGCACCGAGCGAAGCGAGGCGAAGCGAGGCGAATGTAATTGAATGGTTTTAATGTTAGTTCAGTTGTGGCTCGTATGCTCGTCTTCCTCAAAGTCGCTCGAATCGCTCGCTCACCTGTCAACGTTTTCGTTCTCCTCCGTGGGTGGTTTGGTAATCTCCGCTTTGACTTCCTGTTCCCCGGCGACGCCTTCGCCGCTCAAACTCGCAATGGTCCTTCGAATGATGCGCCTCAAGCTATCCTGAAGCTCCTGCCCGTCCGTGGTGATCCTGTAGGCCTCTAAAGCGCCAGTGATCCCTGGGTCCGATCGGCTGATGCAAAGTCGTACAGCGGCCGTTTCCATCTGCGCCGAGAGAAGACAGGCGCATTTTTAATGAAGCACGAGCGAAACGAGTGAAGCGAGCAAAACGAATTGAGGGGAATAACGTTAGTTTAGTGGTGGATGTGGCCATTATGCCTGTAGCCATTTCGCGGGATTCATCGCGAGTATGCTCGTCTTCCTCGAAGCTCGCTCGCTTCGCTCGCTCACCTCGTTCAGGTCCATGGCATCGACTTGGGCCAGAAACACGTCGTAAGCTGTGCTCTCGTCCAGATCCTCGCTGCTGCTGTCGTCGTCTTCCTCCTCCTCCTCCTCCTCCTCGCTTTCCTCCTCCTCCTCTTCCTCGCTCTCCTCGTCGTAATCCTGACTTCCCCGTCCCATCTCACCCTCGATATCACCGGCCAACAGCTCTCCGGCGGCCTGAGCCACCCTCTTCAGTGTGGTGGTTAGGGTGAAGACGTCCTTGGAGCTCTCGTACATCAAGAACGCATCGTCGATGTGGGGGTCCTCCTGGTCCACCAAGAGTTCAATGATGACAGTTTCTGCATCATTCAGAACCAAGCTCGAATGCATCATCCGAACAATCTCAACGCGGTCGCTCTTGTTGAATATCAGCGAGTCGTTGTTGCTATTGTTGTCGTCGTTGTCGTCGATGTGACCGGGACCAGCGCCAACAAACGCGCCTCCGTGTCCCTCGTCAAAGCTGGTGCTGTAAGTCCTCAGCTCGACGCCCTCGTCCTCCTCGCTCCTGTTGTTGTCCCTGGGAATTCCTCCCTCGTCATCACTATTCTCATCGTTCTCGTCGTCGTCAGCAGGCGCCACGGTAACAACACCGTTCTCGCTCATGGCAAATGAGCTGTGTCGACGAGATCCGTACGGCCCGGCCTCCAGCTCACGCTTGCAAATCCTCATGCACGTGTCGACCAAGTCGTCCAGAGCAATCTGCGCCGAGTGGAAATGGAGTTAGTTTAGTTGACTCGGCTACATATTCATTTCATATTCATATTCTCGTCTTGGCTCACTCCACTCACCTCCATCAAGGATTCTGACTTTGACTCCTCCACGTTCTCCCCCGCAATGGCGGTTAGCATGTCGTGGTATACGTCAAAGGCGGCCAGAATTCGGGTGTCGTTATCCTTGGCAAGCTGCGCCGAGCGAAGCGAGACGCAATTTTAATAAACCACGAGTGCAGCAAGCGAGCCAAAAGAATTGTGTGGGTTAGCTTAGTAGTGGATGTAGCCGTTATGTCTGTAGCCATTTTGCGGGATTCATCGCGAGTATTCTCGTCTTCGTCAAGGCTTGCGAGCTGTGAGCGAAGCGAGCCAGCAACGCCTACACTAGTTGCAACTAGCTCGCTTCGCTTGCTGTGAGCGAAGCGAGCCAGCAACGCCTACACTAGTTGCAACTAGCTCGCTTCGCTTGCTGTGAGCGAAGCGAGCCAGCAACGCCTACACTAGTTGCAACTAGCTCGCTTCGCTTGCTGCTCGCTTCGCTTGCTGCTCGCTTCGCTTGCTGCTCGCTTCGCTCGCTGGCTCGCATGCTCGTCTTCATCAAGGCTCGCTCACCTTTAGGAGAACGGCGCGCTCGGCAACAGACGCCAAGCCAGCATCGTGGAGCATCACAATTAAGTGAGACAGGGAGCTAGGGTGGGTGAGCATCTCGAGGGTGGGGTATTGGCCGCCATCCGAGTCCTCGGCCTCGCCCTCGCCCTCGCCCTCGTCCTCGTCGCCATCGTAGTCGTTGGTGAAGTTGGTGGAGGTCGTCATCAGCGATCCCTGCGCCGAGCGAAGCGAGGCGCATTTATAATTAAGGACGAGCGAAAAAACGAATGAAGGCGAGCCAAACGAATTGGGTGGGTTAGCTTAGTAGTGGATGTAGCCATTATGTCTGTGGCCATTTCGCGCACTTCATCGCTCACCTTCCGGGACGAGATTGCAACGTCGGATGCAAAATCATCTATAGAAAGGGATCTTCGACGTTCGACGGCAGAAATTGGGTGCACCTTGTGGCCGTCGACCTCGGAGTCGTCTCCAGTCTCATAGTCGTCCTCGGTGGAGTAGTTGGAGGAGTTGGAGGAGGCTGAGGCTGAGGCTTCGTTTTCGAAATTCTCCTCCTCCAGAAGCTGCTTCACCCGGGGAGCGCCCTCCTCGGCCAGCATCTTCAACGTGTCGAACAAGTCCTCCAGGTCGTTGTCGGAATGGAAAACTTCAAGGGCAGAGAGGAGCACGTTCGACTTCTTCTTGCCGAGCTCGATAAGCGCAATTGCGCCCTCCTCGTTGATGACCTGCTTGGCCATGAGCAGCTCAATGCACTGCATGAGAACTTTCATGAGTTGGTTGTCAAGCTCTGGGTCGGACTCGGACTCGGATCCGGACTCTACCTCGGATTCGGAATCGGCCTCGGACTCCTCCTCCTCCTCCTCCTCGTTGTCGTTGGCGCCCGTCTTGACAGTCTCGTTGGCAACCCACTCAAGGGTGGACAAAAGATCCTCGAGATTGGCGTTGGCCTTGAACGAGTCGGAGAGGGCCGCGAGCAAAATGGGGGCCTTGGCCCGAGCGAGCTGCAGGAGAGCATTCGCGCCGTCGGGGGTGATCTGGCCCTTTTTCAGGAGGAGCTGGACGCACTGGTCGAGGACCCGCGTGAGCTGCTCGTCGAATGCCTCTGGGGCAGCTTCCTCCTCTTCCTCGTCCTCTTCTTCCTCCTCCTCCTCCTCCTCCTCCTCCTGCTGCTGCAGCGCCGCGTTTGCCTCGTTGACCTGGGCCTGCGCAACGTCGTGCTCGTGCAAAGTCTCTGCGATCTGCTTCAAGCTGCTGAGCAAAAACTCGAGGTCCGAGTCGTTGTTGAAATTCTCAAAAAGCTTCATCAGCAGGGGGAGGGAGGTCTTGGCGTGCTCGGCGAGGGAGACCGCAGCCTCGCGGGAGACCATTTGCCTCGCGAGAAGTAGCTCGAGGCACTGGGAGAAAACTGCGTGGAACTGGGTGAGAAGTTCCGCCTGAATTTCCTGGCCTTCGGGGGAGTTTTCCTCGACCTGCGACTCCTCCTCTTCGTGTTCGTCTTCGTCTTCGGTCTCTTCCTCCTCCTCCTCCTCCTCTTCCTCCTCAGGCGTCACGAGCTGCGTCAACATGGTCAGAAAGCTCCTGGCGTCCTGGGTGGTGACGAACTGTTGGTAAATCCTCTGCAACACCGTGTTTCCGCCCGCCATCGACGTTAGGAGCGCGGTGGCTGCGTCCTTGGTGATGTGGTTGTGCTTGACGAGGAGCAGAATCGCGTTTTGGAAGCCTATGGGAACCTGCCTGGCTGATTCTGAGTCTGATTCCGAGTCTGAGTCTGATTCTGAGTCCTCCTCCTCCTCCTCCTCATACTCCTCCTCATACTCCTCCTCCTCCTCGTCCTCATCCTCGTAGCCAGCACCTTCCTCTTGATCCATCTCCATCCTCCTCTGGGCAGCGTTCAAAAACCTGAGGATGCTGTCCAGCAGCTCCTCAACGTTCTGGTCGCCGATGAACACCTCGTACGCCGCGCTCAAGAACTGGTTGGAGGAGGTCGCAGCCGGGTCGCTGCTCGTGACCATGTCCAGCAGGAAGTCCTTGGCCTCCGGGGTGATGCGGTTCTCGGTGATGAGCTTGTCGCAGGCGAAGGTCATGACCTGGCTGATGTCCGGGATGCTGTAGTTGGAGGAGTTGGAGGAGTCAGAGGCGTTGTCGTTGTCGTCGTTGTTGCTGTAGTTGGTGCCGGTGCCGGTGCCGGTGCCGGTGCCGTCGTCTACGGGCATCCCCTGCACGGGCTCGAGCATCGACTCGATCTGGCGCAAGGTGTCCATTAGCTCATCCAGCTCCTCGTCGGCCCGGTAGGCCTCGTAAGCGGCGACAACCATGTCGTTCTGGTTGAGGATCGCGTTGAGAAGGGCAACGTAGCCGGCGCTCCCGTTCTGGAGGTCTTCCCCCTCGAACAGCACCTCGGCGATGTCCACGAGCTGCACACACAAAAGTGAGTGAGAAAGGAGTGAAATTAAAAATTTTAAAAAATGAAAAAAGAAAAAATGAAATTTGGAGCCCAAAGAAATGAAACAAAATGAACTCACCTCCTCCATGCACGAGTGGATGCGCCTGCCGCCCTCGCCCTCCTCGGTCCACCAGTTGTAGACGTTTTGAAGGACCTCCTGGAAGTAGTTGGCGTCCTGAACCCACTCAGCCACGCGGTAGCCGGCCTGGATGACCGAGTCCATGGAGGGGGGGGATTGGACCAGGTCGATCAGGAGGGTGCCTGCGACTGAGGGGAGGGAGCTGTTCGCCACGAGTTTGGAGATAAACGCGGTGATCACTCGAGTGAGGTCGCGGTCCGCTTCGCTTTGGGCTTGGGCATGGGCATGGGCTTGTGGTTGGGAAATATTTAAGTGGGATTGGGGGGGGGTGGGGGGGGAGACTCCGCCACCGGCACCGGCACCGGCACCGGCACCGGCACCGCCACCGCCACCGCCACGGGAATTATCGTCTATCAGGGATGCTTGGTACTGGTCTTGGTCATAGTCATAGTCTACTCCAGGAATAAGGGAGGAGGATATGGAATAGTCGTTGTCGTTTGGGGGCAGGGGCAGGGGCAAGGGCAGGGGCAGGGAGGGGGGGAGGTTTGCACGCGAAACCTGATCAACCTGATCAACCTGATCAACCTGATCAACCTGATCAACCTGATCAAGGTATTGCTGCTGCAGCAT
>BRYC01000133.1:51167-70578 GCA_030267985.1 Parmales sp. scaly parma | reverse complement strand
CTCCTCCCCCCCCCTGCCCCCACCTCCCCCCCATCCCCGAACGCCAGCGAGCTCAAACTTCCGAAGCTGCGCCGAGCGAAGAAGGTGCGAAGCGAATTGAGAGAGGGAGAGGGAGGATAATGTTAGTTTTGTAGTGGCTCATATATTTCTTGTCTTCATCACCCCCCCCCCGCTCCGCTCGCTCACCTCGTTCCGCCTCTGAGCCACTCTTGTTCCGCCTCGTGGCTCAGCGAGCTTTCGCTCAGCTTCTCGTGCTCGTATGTGTTGCTCATGGTGATCGAGTTTGGGACCAACGCGCCGTTGTAGGACGCAGGCGAGTGACCGTGTCGCGGAGGAACATGAATCTCTTTCCCCCCTTGCCCCCCTCTCAAGCTCCTCAAAAAAGATGCCGGAGAGTGGCTCCTCAAGGACGCCGGAGAATGGCTCCGCAAGTTCTTGGCCGGCGGAGCAAGCATCTTGTTGTTGCCGTAAAGGCTCCTCTGCTGCACGACTGGCGCAACCGGCGGCCTCGCAATGTAATGTGCGTTGTAGAGCGTCATTCTCGCCGGGCACTGGCTGTCGTGAATCTCAAGCTGAAACTGAAACTCGTTGCAGCTCATGCTCTTGTGGCACAAAGTGCACTCCTGCGTGTTGAAGGAGTACCACTCTCCAACATAGAAAGTCGCCAAGTCGCGCTCTTTCGTGCGGTCGTTGCCGCGGGTGATGGTTCGCAGAGCCGACGAGGCAGACTTCTGCGCCGAGCGAAAGAAGGCGCCAAACGAATTGAGTGGGTTAGTTTAGTAGTGGCTCACATCCTCGTCTTCCACAAGGCTCGCTCGCTTCGCTCGCTCACCTTGCTGCCCTTGCTTGCGACGTCGCTGAATGCGCTAATGGTCAAGTTGTTGGTATTTTTAGCCAGCGAGCTGCTGGGCGAGACAATGGGGCTTCGGCGGGAGGACTTTGCTTTGGAGTTGGAATTGGAATTCGACTTATTTGTCGTCACCCTGGCCTTGGCCCTGGAACGAGCTTTGGGCTGCTGTTTCTGTTTCTGCTTCTGTTTCTGTTTCTGCTTCTGCTTCTGTGTTTCCTGGATCTTTTTAGTTAGCTGCACTTTTGTCCTCTTCATGTTCCTCCGTGGAGGATTGTAACTGGGATCGTCGTCGCTGTCGGAGTTCTGTTCCCCGAAATATTCCTCACCCTCACCCTCACCCTCACTCTCACTCTCACTCTCATCTAAATCAACCGCTTTGCGCTTTCGGATAGGCTTCCTGCTAGGCTCACTCACCAGCACCAAAGCGTGCGCTGGCTTCCTCTCCTCGGGCTTCCTCGAAACAACTTTCCTGGTAACAACCGGGCTGGAGTTATTTATGGCCCTCGCCCTCTGGATCGTCCTCTCAGATTGCTGCAGCGGCCCGTTCTTCTCGAACTCACTTCCAGGAATTCGTTCGGACCTCTTCCTCTTGCTGAAGACGCGGATCGGGGGGGAGGTAACGGACGTGAAGGCCGCCCCGGCGTCCCCGGCGTCGACGTCGTGCTCAACGAGGATTTTGAAATCCCTGGCGTTGTGTTTCTGGCTGACCTCCAAAATCCGAACCGAGAAGTGAGTATCTTTCTTCCTCTCCAAGAACAACGAACCGCCCATGATCTGGAAAACCGAATTGCCAGTCTTGGAATAATTTTTCTTCCTCTCAAAAATGTCTGAGTGTATTGTTTGTGCTGTGGGTGTGGGGGTGTGGGGGTGTGTGTGGGTTTGTGGATGGGTATCGAATATTGAGTTAGAAAATGCATTAAATTAAATTGTATGTGCCAAAATGCCCCACTTACCTCCAACAGCCTCCATCTCGTTTTCGTAGAGCAACGAGATCTTCAAAGGGATCTGGTCAACACCGAGCTTGTCAAAAACCTCACTCGGGTCCGCAGAGCTCAGACTCACACATACGTCGATCGCATTGGACCTCCCCCCCTCGTCCTTCCAGAAGGTGGAGACCATCTGATTGGCAATAAGCAACCTGCTCTTGCTAATCGAGAAGTTTTTCTTCGTGGCACCCCAAAATTTGTGCTCGCCATTTTCGAAATAGGCGACCAGCACCTCGATCTCTCCGCCGTTGAGCGTGAAATTACATTGTTTGTTTTTTTTGTCGAAGAGACTCGCAAAATCTAGTGTCACTGCGAATCTGAGGTACGCGGGGTTAGCCACTGCAGCCATTGATTTCATCCAGGCCTCACTCACTCACTCACTCACTCACTCACTCACTCACTCACTCACTCACTCACTCACTCACTCACTCACTCACTCACTCACTCACTCACTCACTCACTCACTCACTCACTCACTCACTCACTCACTCACTCACTCACCTGCTCTGCGCATCTCGAATCGGCACGAAACCCACGTCCGGGGAATCGAGGGTTTTCTCACCAAATTCGTTTGCAACAGCAAAGGACGAGACAGAGGAAGCATTCAGAATTTCCTTGTTTTGCCTCAAAAAGAAGGCAACCTGACTGTTGGGTGGAGGATCCTCCGGAACAGAGACCAAGCAGTTGAACTCTGTAAATTCAGACCTAATAGAATGAGTGGTGTGGATGGGGGGAGGTTACGGGGGGTTAGTAGAGTTGTTGGTGGGGGGGAAGTGTTTGTCGGACAAATTAAGAACTCACGAGTACTGAATCACAGAAGAAGCAGAATCTCGTTCAATGTGAACTAGTTGCATCGTATTGTTCTTGAACAAGATAGAATTGTTTTTGAACGCTGAAAAGGACGAGGCCGGTGAGCGTCTGCTAGATGATTTTTTCATTGTGTGGTGTTAAATGTAACAAATAATGAATGATGTGGTGAAAGTCTGTTGCAAATTTTTTGAATTATTGCAACGGGAATCGGCCGAATTTTTTAAATAACTCGGAAAAGGACTTCACTTACTTTAAGTAGTCTCCACTGAGTTGAAAAAAATAGTTGTCGAGGTGGTTAGAACGCAGAAGAGAAAGAAGAGGAAGAATGGTTTCAACCACAACACTCCTCGTTGTTGTTTTGGTTTTGGCTTTGTTTTCAACAATAGCTTATCATATCATAAGCCGGCACGATTCGCCGCCCTTGTGGTGGCCGCAGTTTCTCCGCCCGAAGTGGGACAAGGATCCAGAAGAATTCACCGACCCCATGCAGATCAAACGGGATGAGGAGGAGGGTGGCGGATTCGAGGGCGATGCTGTGATTCCGGTTGCTTCCAACAAGTATCGATGATTCATTGTAAAATAATTAGAGAACGAGGATAAGATGTAGGTTTGGTTTTTTCCGTTCTTTACACTGGTTTTAACAAATTCCTCCCCCCCCTCCTCCCCCGCCCCCCCCCTCATCCCGAAAGAACTGCTTCATACTCTGAAAGCTCATCAAAATCACGCTCAACCCAGTCACGCTGCCCATTGACAACGCGATCAAGCTTCGTCTATTACTTCTCTCGATGCATCTATTGACAATGACCTGGCCAAAAACTGTGAAGATGAATCCGCTCACCAAGCAGGCCACTCCATAGTCCATTCGCAGCATGTCGAAAGCAACGAAGCTGATTGTTGCCGTCGAACTTGTAAACAATATCATCGTAGCGGACGTTCCACTTGCGACCTCAGGTAAGCACCCCAAAGCCAGCATCAACGGCCCGTTTATTATCCCCCCCCCAATGCCAAACATTCCCGCGCACAACCCGGATAGAATCGCAATCGAAGGGTAGCGTATGCTGCTGCGCCGAGCGAAGCGAGGCGCATTTTTAATGGAGCAGGGGTGAGGCGAGCGAGCAAAACGATGTAATTGAGTGGGATAATGGATTTAGTTTCGTAGTGGCTCGTATGCGTGTCTTCCACAAGGCTCGCTCGCTTCGCTCAATCACCTATGTTGATCCCACTTGATATCCCCGCTCAAGTACTCATAATGCACCTCTTTTTTCGTTCTTCCATCTTCCAGCAAATGCTGCCGGCTGTTCAATGCGACGAACAAGCAGATGGGCAAATTCAAGAACCCGAAAATCCACCAACTCGAGCTCCCACAAATCAAAAACAATCTTCTTGTAACTGTGATAATCAGCACAAACGTGAACATGACCAATATCTTCCCCAGAATGAACTTGGGGAAGCGCATGTACTCGCTCAACAGAACTTGTCGCATTTTTTCGCTTTTGCGAGTCGCGGTGAAAATGACTGGCGTGTCGCTCCTTTTGTCTGCCATTGTTAAGTAGCGGTCCACGCAGAAGGGGAAACTTGTGCTGGGGATTGGGATTGGGGGAGGGGAGGTCGACTGAGCATGAGCAGGAGGAGGGGAAGGGGGGAAATTTTCTAGCCCGAGGTCGTTGCCCGAGGGGGTTCTGGTGCGGATCGATTTTGCATTAGTTTTTGCATCTGATGAAGAAGTCGAAGTCCCACTTATGTCCATGAGTTCCAGGTCGAACGCAGGCTTGGTGCCATTATTGTTCTTATTAATATTACTGCTACTGCTACTGCTGTTGCCCATTTTTATATCAGGGTTCAGTGACTCCAATTCACCCGCGAAGCAGCTTTTCAGCTCGGAAGTCTCGTTCTCTTGTTTGTATTGAGCAACTCCCTTCTTAATCGTTGAGAAGGTCGTCCTCACTAGCAGTATGACCAACAAAACACTCGTCACCAGCGGGGGCGCAACCTTGTTGATATAAGTTCCGGTCAAGGCGCCGATTATAATCATTGGCTGAAAAACCGAAAGCAAGTTGTAGTCGACCACCGGTCTCTTGCTGCAAAGAGGGTGAGACTTTGCCGAGCGAAGCGAGGCGCAATTTTAATAAACCACGAACGAACCAAGCGAGCCAAAAGAATTGTGTGGGTTAGCTTAGTAGTGGAATGTAGCCGTTATGTCTGTAGCCATTTCGCGGGATTCATCGCTCGAGTATTCTCGTCTGCTCGTCTTCATCAAAGCTCGCTTCGCAAGCTCACCTTCACACTGTTAAAGTAGAAATTGCCAACTGCACCGCCAAGAATTGTAACGTTGGAAAGAGGAACAGCGAGGGAGGGCGGGAACTTTCCTACGAGGATGTAAATGGGAACGAGAATACCACCTCCTCCAATCCCACCCCCTGCAGCAATTGCAAGTCCAATAGATGTTGCCAAGAGCATCACATAGTCATCAATGCTGAGTGGAAAGAGCTCCTTGTGGAACAGTTCATCATCCATCTCTATGAAGGTGAGTAATTACGAGTGGTTTAAAATCTATATGCTATGCTTGCTATAGAAAAAGAAATTTTTTTTGTTCAAAAAAAAAATCAAAATGTGAAAATGTGTTCAAGTTTATTTTTCTCAAAATTAATATCATGCTAGCCTTCCACGCAGTTTTTGGGGTGTGCTTCGCAACCTTCGTGGGCATCTACTTTTACGGTGACAAAATGGCAAGCCTCCCTCTCACTCCTCTCCCCACAGCAAAGCAACTTTCAACAAGATGGCAAGGAGCTTTTCACACCATTGACAACAACAACAAGTTGGAGTACTTTAGCCTGTTTACGCCACAGATGAACAATGAACGGCCTAAAACTGCTGTGGTTATATTCAACGGTCGCGGCACGGGCTACGGACCTTGTCGAGTGCAGAAGGAGGAAATTCAGAGCGTCTTCATTGCGCATCCCATCGAGGACATTCAACTCTTGTGCATTTCACTGCCTGGAACGGGCGCCTCAGACCCGCTCAATTTGCACAAGACCAGCACGAAGGCGCTTCTCAACAGCGTAAGCGATGCCACCTTGCAAATTCTGCGGGAGAAGAGCATCAAACACGCCTACGCGTTGGGAATTTCATCAGGCACGGAATTTGCGTTCAATTTTGCCCAAACGGCAATGCTAAAATACCGAATGGGCAGCGATATAAAAGCGGTGAGGATCAAGGGGGTGGTGGCTATCAGTCCCCAGCCCTTTCCCAGCAATAGTTACGCTCCCATCGAGGTCAAGGAGGTGAGCAAGGAGGTGGGCGGGCGGAGCGAGCCACACAAAAAACTAATCCAATCGCAGAGCGAGCAAAACTTCGTTGGCGCCATGATCAAGATTTACACCGTGGTGAACAAAGCTTTGGTGTACTTCCAGAGGCGTGGAGAGAGTGATGACGCGATGTTCTTCGAGAAGCAGATGAAATACATTGCGGGACTTACCATGACCGACGAAGACATTGCGGTCGTGAGAGAGGATTTGAGCAGGGTGGACTTTCACTACTTGCACAGCAGGTGGTTTTACGCTCCGAAGGTGAAAGGGTACGACGCGCTACATGTCGAGGAGACTCTGACAAATTACAACTTTTTCAACAACGAAAAGGATGATGTGCCAGTGCATGTGTACAGTGGAGAGAAGGACGAAAGGACCGGGAGAAGTGGAGTTGCGTTTTTGATGAAAACAATAAAGCACGCGAGTCTGTACCACTTCAAGGGCGGGTATTTTGAGTACCCGCTCGGTGACGCACTGCAAAACATCATCAGAACAAACTTTGGGATCGAGAATAGAGATTACAACGAGCGAGCGCGAGCTCAATGAATTTAAATAAAATTGAAAATTTTCTCCTGTTTAGAGTTATGTGTATAATTGCTTTCAGAACGTGAAAGGCTCAGGATCAGTCGCGAAGTGGCTCTTCGATGTGTTTCTCATTGCTGAGTGGTTTCTATTGAATTCGCTATTATTGTCACCCTCGTTCACCGCCTCTTTGTCGTCATTTTCCTCTTCCTCAACATAGTGAGCGTCCGTATTTATTTCTCTCTTGTTCCGCTTCAGCTTCTCAACGATGCCGTATATGATTGGCAGGCTCGAGCCTCGGCTGCTTGTTTGACTTACACCAAGTTCCTCTTTCACGAGCATCATTCCCAAGCCTTGATCTGGCTGTCCACTCTCAGCAGAAAGCACAGACGCGGCGTGATTGTACCCGTTAAACTGCAAGTATTCCAAGATGATCTCGTTTATAAGAAGGTTTTCATTGGGAAGCGTTGGAGGTACAATTTCTTCAGCCTCCAAACAAGAGAACACTTCGGCTCGTAGAGAGGCTTTCAAATCATGGAGAACGCCCTTATACTGGAGGGTTTCTTTCAGAGCTTGGGAGAGCTCTCCCAGCGTTGCACCAGTAGTATTATTCATGTTATATGTGACATATATTTACGCACCACTTGAAAAGGTGAAAAAAAGGTAAAAAAGAGTGGACAAAGTTCACGAGATGATGAAGTGGGGCGGAATGGACTGTGCATTGGAGCCAAGGAATGAAATTAGGCACATTCACCCGGATTCATGGGTCAGATTCCACGGAAGCATGCTAAAGGTATTGGTGGAAGTGAAAACCATCAGTCACGGAAAGAACAGTGAATATGAGGGGGGGCAAGAAGAGAAAATAATGATGAGCAAGGACAGGGACGAGCAGGGGGGAAACACAAAAGAAAGATGGGCGGTTGAGGAGAAAGCGAAACATATTGAGAAGGGTTACATTGATAAGGCGAGAAAGGCGGACAGGACAAAATACAACACGGAAAAGGGAAGAATAGGACCAACGGAAGCAAGGCTGACTGCGGGATACGCGAGGAGAATGGTAAAAGTGGTATTGGGGATGCAGGGCGAGTACAACGAGGACTTCCACCATTTCGAGAAGATAATAGCACAGTACGTGGCGAAGAAGCACTGGGACGAGTGGTACTGTACAAATCCTACGGACGCAATCTCGATGGCGACGAACCGCATCACGCAGGAAATGGGCATGGCAGGATGGAGGGCAATTGTGGAGCACATGGACGCGCAAATCCAGAGAGCGTTAGTAAAGACCGGAGCAAAAAACAAAAGATATAGTGCAATCCAGAACAGGGGACCGACGGAAAAGGCGATGAGATTCCACGACGGCAGAATGCACTTCATGAGACCTTGGGGGGCGGACGCGGGAGGGAGAAGGAGATAACAAACGATTGGGCGAGAAAAAGGATAAAAATATAACAATATAACATATTAAAACCAAAAAAGGGGAGGAATTTCAAATTAGCTCCTTCAACAGAGTACCCTTCAACAGAGTACCCTCCAAATAGCATACGCCAAATTAGCATCCTTCAACAGAGTACCCGACAAATCTGCACCCGTCAAATAAGCACCCTCTAAATTAGCATCCGTCAGCAGAGTACCCGTCAAATTAGCACGCAAAGCAGCAAAGCACCTGACAAATCAGCATACGACAGCTTTTTATGAGCGCTATTACCCCAGACGAGCAGCAGCAGTCTGATGAAGAGGACCAAACCCTGCTTGGATCGTCAGTATCAGCATCAGTATCATCTCTGGCCGACTTCAGCCGAACCACCAACAAGCGGATGTCCATATATGCTCTCCTTTGCCTGCTGAGCCTGGTGATTTATATTGCTTTGAAAAACGATGTGCATCTGACACCCATACCCACACCCATACCCACACCCATACCCACACCCACACCCATACCCACACCCAAACCCACCCCATCCCCACCCACCTCTCAAATATTCCAATACGAACTGGAGCGTGACACTGGCGTAGTGCGGTGCAAAACGGGACTCGACCCTCTCTGCCCCCCCATCATACATTGCACCCCGTCCACAGATAGAAATACGTGCATCTCCAACAAAAAGTTCTTCAACGGGTTCATGCGGTATTCTTCGTTGAGGAAGCACCTCACGGAGGATGGGAAAGCAGTCTCCCCAACGACCTGCTACACTCACGATAGGTGTGTCCAGTTCCCCTCCTTCACGAAGGACGCCGCCATCAACATGATGAAGGGGAAGACGGTATTATTTCTGGGCGACTCGACAATGAACCAGCAGCACCGATATCTTCTGGATATGCTTGGCCTTTTGGGAACTAGCCACGAGGCTCAGGAGAAAACTGGGGGCGCATGCCACACTCCCAACCAGCTCCACTCGGTGGTTGTGGCTTGCAACAACGATGTTCTCGGGGACGTTGCCTTAAAAGACCTCGGCGACAAACCAATCACGACGCCACTGACATTAGAATCCGGATTAATAAGCTCCTCGATGACACACGCGATGGAGTGCGTCGACGGACTTTGGGTAGACTCACAAACAAACAACAACGCCCTCTTCCCACACGAACCCTCCCTCGCGACCAACTTCTTCAACCCCCCCGACACCCCCACACCCCCCTGCAGTAAATTCACGCTGGAGTGTAGATACACCTCCTCCCCGATGGATACCACTATCTGCTTCTACGAGGCTCGTCACCTCAACCCCGACGCGTGGCAAATCGAAGCCCTCACGTCGAAACTCGGCATCCAAAAAGTCGACCTGATCTACTTCGGGGCCGGAGCGCACTTCCTCCACCGTGGGGGAACAGACAGCGGAACCAATTACTTCGCCTGGCCAGGTAATCACGGGGCGAGGGGGCAGCCTTTGGATTCTTACGTTCATCACGGTGAACGCATGAAGGCGTTCATTGTTAGGATGTTTGAGAGGTGAGCGAGCGAGGCGGAAGAGTGCGAAGCGAAGCGACTTACCCTCACCTAACCCTAACCCACTCTTGCAGCGGAATTAGTGAGAACTTCTTATTGGCGGAACCCAATGCGGGGTGCGATGAGGATTGGGGACCCCCGCGAAGTGACGTGAGGGACGAGTTGATGGACGCGGCGAGTCGGGATGAGCGGCTGAATCAAATTGTTGAGGATGCGAATAGCTTTGGGGGGGGAGTTGAGGTTTTCAGTAAGTTGGACGCCTGGAATAGCTACGATGGGAGGGACGGAATGCGGCTGTTGGTGAGTGAGCAGAGGCGTTTTGTGGTGGAGGCGTTGGATGGTGTTAAAGTGGAGCAGGTGAATTTCATGAGCGTTGATTTTCGGAATTTGCTAAGGGAACATTGTGACGCCACGAGTGACGGCATACACTACGCATTGGATAACATCTTCGGGAACTTGTTCTACCCTGCGATGAGGATGATGATGGAGGGGTGCGTGGGGGGGTGTGAGTGGGTGCAGACGGTGGACTATTAGTTTTTTAGGTTAAAATTTTCCAAAACCTTTGTGAGGAACGATGAAACTAAAAATAGATCATAATAAGTCAGCTTTTATATTCACGATCGTTTTCCCTCCCACCCCCCCAACCCCCTTCCCCTCCTCAAGATCCCCCCCGCCGCCCTCCAAATAAATTTTCGCCCCGACGAGTTGTTTTCTGACCTTCATGATTTTTCTTACTGTCAATCCGCAAAAGGGAATAATGATAACCCCAGCCACCCAAATCTCTATAGTGATAGCGCCGAACACGAACAACAGACTCACCACGATGATCCACACTTGCGTGCAGATGACTGCGTTGTCTTCAAAAATTGCCTGCGGTTTTGTTTTCCGAATGCTTTTCGCAGCGGAATAATCATCGTCGCTATCATGAATTTCTGTGTCGGAGCTTTCGGCTGAAACAAGCTTGAGCTTTGTTTCGTTAAGTTCGTTTTGAACAGCTTTCATTCCGGTCAGTTCCAGCTCAAGAAGCTCTATTCGGTCCATGAGTGTCGTTGATGATGTTGAGGGAAGATTATTCGTCTTGAATTTTCCCGCATCTAATTCTACCAATGCCTTTTCCTCGTCTTCTTTATCCGTCTCGTCGTCCATGTTGTAGTTGGAGAAAGAAGTGCCACCCTTCGCATTGTGTTTATTGCTTATTTGCGCCTTGATTTCGTCCATGTTTTCGTCCGAGGCAAAACTCGTTGTAACCGGGACAGGGAAGGCGACGCCAGTCTTTCTGTAAGTTTGACGCTCCTTGCTCTCGTCATACTCGCTATCTCCCGTCTCACTGAATTTAATTGCGGGGGGAGGTGAGGAGGATAACTGCGGGGGTGAGATTGTGCCGTCGGCAGCATTATTGCTATTGCTATTGCTATTGCTGGCATTATTGTCGTTGAAGATTAGCTCCTTCGTCTTCGTTTTCACGCGTTCAACCACTGACTGGGTGGGAGTTTCATTGCCCTTGAAGATCGCTTGCTCATTGTGAGTGGCAAACGTCGCAGAACGTTGGCGGTGAGTTGAGTCAGGGAGGGGGTCGGAGTTTGAGTTTGAGTTTGAGTTTGAGTGTGAAGCAGAGTCGGCGGAGAAGTTTGAATTTACGGTGGGGACACTGAATGAACTCTTTTTCATACCACTCTTCACACCAAGCGCAGGTTTTAAGGCGGAGGAGGACGAAGAAATAGTAGCGGAGCTGGGATTTGAGCTTGAACTTGAAGAGTCCCCAGGATCGTGAGTCGTGGATGATTTTATTGTATCTGGGTCAACAAACTTGAGAACCATAGTGAGGGACGGGGCTGAAGGAAGGGGGGTGTTATTAAATAGTTGTCTGAAAGAGTTTTTTATAAGTTATGGGCATTTTCAAAATTTTATTTTTTTTGACTTGAGGTAGCGGTGGTTTTGACATTTTTTTTTACGCGCAACAATTTCACATTAGGCTCACGTACATTAACACCGTTTTTTGAGAGACTTGGCACACTTTGAGAACGTTATATAAAAAAAATTAAACATGAATAACCGGTCGCAAGCCATCTACGACATTTATTGTGGAGATGTTGATATCACATCAACAGACTACGACACCCCATGCAAGTTCCCATATATCAACAAGGGTTTCAACACTGACAATATCACATCAAACGACTGCTCTATAACGTACTCTGAAGCCCTTGGTGACTCCACAGTAATCAACGGAACCTACTTCGTTCTCGCGATCATTCCGATGTTTGTTGGATTGTACTACCGACATCTGGTTGTTACCTTTCGTAAAAAACAGAAGCGAAAGATGAGCGTTTACACAATTGTCGACAAGCTCCTCCTCTCGATGATTTTCTTCAGTGCGACTGTCGCCGTGAACTGCTTAGATATGGATGGGGCTGGCAACATTTTGCCTTGGATAGTTCACACCGAAATGCAAAGTCTCGGAATATTTTGTCCTATCACAGTCATGAAGTTGCTTATGATGGAGTGGGTCACAATCATCACCGCCCAAGGCGGAAAAAAGCGAACTCCCATGTGGGTTTATGTCTTTTTCTGGATTACTTCTATAATCCAGTTCGTAGCGATGTGTGTCGTCTGCCCCATAGAATTTCTCATTTCGGACACGGAAGGAGACCTGTGGGCCTTCGATGGTACGCTCAACGCTATTAAAAATCTGACAACCGCCACAGACCTTATAATTTGGAGCTTCATGGCAATTCGTTACGGAATGATGATACAGAAAGTGCTAGGGTCCGGGTCCGGGGAAAAGACTTTGTCAAAGGAGCAGGTGAGCGGGGATAAAAAAGTGCGAAGCTCCGTGCAAAATTGCTATAAAAATGGCTACATCCAACCCACTCAACGCATTTTTGCTCGCTCGCTGCTCTCGTGCTTCGTTAAAAATGCGCCTCGCTTCGCTCGGCGCAGAAAAAAATTCGCCTTTTCTGCAGGGTCATTGCACTGTGGGTCTTCCTCACGGCCGGCTATCAACTTCTGGCCGTTATGAGGCTCGGCAAAACAATCCACAAGGACCCACCGTGCGGATCTGCATCGTGGGTCCACGTCCTTGAAGGCATTTGCATCAGGTGAGCGAGCGAAGCGAGCGAGCCTTTTGGAAGATGAGCCACCAACTTCATTACATCATCACTCAATTTACATTCGTTTTGCTCACTCGCTCCCCACTGCTTCATTAAAATGCGCCTCGCTTCGCTCGGCGCAGCGTCAATTGGTACACTGTGTACGCCAACAAGCCTACCGAGGCGGCCATCAAGAAGAGCGACGAAAATGTATCCACTCTACCGAGTATTAGAGCCAAAATTCGCTCAACTTTCGGGTCAAGCCAGAGTGGTACTGATGCCTCCAGCACTGGAACCAGCAGTGGAACCAGCAGTGGAACCAGCAGCAGCATGTCGAGTTCAGTAGCCCCTATGAGTGAGATGAGTGAGATGAGTTCGGCTAGCTCAGCTTTGGAGAGTAATGTGGAGAGTACAGTTGAATAAAGCCACAAACACCAAAATAACATAAAACCAATATTATATCTTCTGTTTAAAAATTGTTATAACTTCAGCAAATCTAAACTGTCGCTGCAGGGTAAGCAAAGACGTCTGTCTAACTCTACGATTTCCTCCATGTTAGGAAGTTTGCTTCCTTCCCCGTTTGCTTCCTCACTCCCCCAATTAAAAAACGCAGCACAATTATTCCAGCAGCTACCCAGATCCCTCAGATTCTCCACTCCCCCCTCCTCCTCGACGTTGTATACGTTTCTGACCCGCTCGTTCGTCGTCTCGTTCTTGGCTGGGGTGAGAAGGTTAGTTTTGGTTGTTGTGGATGCGAGAGAGGTGAGGCGAGGGCTCGCTCGTTTCTCTCACTCACTCAATTACTCACTCACCTATCAAAATTGCGTGGTAAACGACCAGCGACGTCAAGCTGAGAAATGAAAATGCGGATACGGCCAAGACGATGATCTCGACCGGATGGTGCTTCAAAATAGCCTGAACAAAACCAAAACCTTTGGCAGGGGGAGCGAGAGTGAGGGCCACCATGTAAAGTGAACCTCCGGCCCCGACAGCAACGACAAGTGCCAGAATCCAAATGCTTGTCAAAAACCCCACGAAGAACTTGTAGTTCCGCCGACCTATGCAAACGCCAACCCACGGGCAGTGGTGGTCGAACCTGCACCGAGCGAAGCGAGGTGCATTTTTAACGAAGCACGAGAGGAGCAAAAAATAGTTGAATAGGTTAAATTCAGTTGTGGATGTAGCCATGTATAGCAATTTCGCACGGAGCTTCGCACTCTTCTATCACAAGGCTCGCTCGCTTCGCTCGCTCACCGCTCGACGCACACGTTGCACGCCGTGCAATGCTTAGCCCTCGGGGGTCTAAAAATGTTGCAAGTCTGGCAGTATCTGTGCGCGTAGGGCCCCTTGCCAACCGTAAACGGTAAAGAGGGGGGGGGAGGCTTGTGCGGGGAGGAGACGGAGGGAACTATCCCTGGATCGGTCAACGCTGTTATTAGCAGCAAAGCGAAGACAATAGGGGCCAGGAGGGAGGTGCAGGCTATTATCGTGGGTTTTAACGGGAAAGGGGAGGAAGGGAGAGAGGGGACGACGAAGAGGAAGAAGAGAGTGAGAACTGACAGTAGGAGGAAGACAGTCAAAGTGAGAAACGCAAAATCGGAACCAAACATGAGTCGGCCATTTAGAAAAAACGTGTGGTTCCCCAGCCAGGCTTGGTGCTTTACATAGGAAGAAAGGCGCGTCACGGTGACAAGCTGTGGATCTATGTCGAGGGAATAGGAATGGAAATGGTCCGGAAACGCAAATCGGCAAATCCAACCTGCACGACCACCAATCGAAACGTGGATGAACATCCCGCACTTGGACTGAACATTGCCGGTCAGAATACACTGCTGCCGGAGAACCCCCAACACCGGGGAGGTCGAGGAGGGGTGGAGGTGCAGAGGGAGGAAAGGGGTGAAAGATGAGGGAATGAAATTGTAGAGAATTTGAGTGGAGGTTTGGGAGGAGGGATTGTCATATGTTTGTTTTGTGGCGGTAGTGGAATAATTGAGTAGAGGTTGGACTTCCGAATTGGCCATGTTTGTACCTTGACCTGAATAAAAGGATTTTCAAAAGGTTGCCCAAGAGAATCACGTGCAATGTGCAAATGCGGATTTTTGTCCTCAGAAAGTTATCGCGATTGGATGTCGGCTTATACACACCCACACCCACACCCACACCCACACCTAGAACTGGACGTCCTTGATTTACGAACAATTCGTCCCGAAACATTAATTATCAATGATGGTTTTACTGCTTCGGAACTTTGGGCTGCGAAACTCGTGATAACTCCCCCCCCCCTTCAACATCACCACCACCCTCACTTCCCATCTTCAAGCCTCTCTGCTGTTGTGAATGACCTCCCTCTTTCTTCCTTAGACACTAAAAAATCACGAGATCCCTCCACACCATTTCCGCGACTCTCCGAGCTCCCACCCCCTTCCAAAACCACAAATCCCAGTCCACCACACCGATTCGCGGTCGTTTATGACTGCACCACCTGCGTCATCACCTGCTCCCCTCTTCCTGACCCGTTCACCCTATTCACCCCTGCCAAATACTCAACAAAACTGCACTCAATTCTGCAGTTGTGCCCGGCCCAGCAACTCTTCCCCCCACCCCAAACGTCCCTCCTCCACCTCACCGCTTCAATTATAGTCTCTTCCGACCCCTCCATCCTTAATCTCCACCATCACGCCACGCACATCCCCAACCTCCGCGCCTCTTACCGCCACCATCTCCTATCTTGCCCACACCCCTCCTCAACGAGAATTTGGCATCCAGACCCCTGCCTCTCCTCGACCCTCCTCCCTCTTCTGGTGAATAAATTTATCTTTCCCTCCTTGACCCTGGCAGAGACCCTGCTCACGATCCGAGCCCCCTCCATTTACCGTCCGGGCTTCGTGCTCTTTCTGGCCGAAAAGATTCACGCGAAACTGTCGAGCAGGCAATGGTCCGACCTTTCATATGCCGACGTTGGGGACTACATTCTGTCTGCGATGTCCGCCATCAACATCGTTCTACACACAAACATCAACAGTGCGGGTGCCAAAACCTCCGAAGAGCTTGCTCGTCAGGTTCATGATGCGTGGCTGCTTCGTTACGAAAGTCGTTACGGCAAGAGGCAGACCGCGTTGTTGGATTGTGACTACGAAAATTTGCCCGAAGTAGAGAAAGAGAAAGATTTTGTGGTCCTTGAGATTTGCCGAGAATTTGTTGACGTAGACGTAGACGTCGACTTAGATGTTTGTGAAAGGAACGGAAAGACAGAACGAGATGATGATGGCGAATCAACTACCACTACCCGATCGTTGGCCGTGGTTGATCTGGGCTGTGGCGCCGGACGAGACGTCGCGTATTTGGCTGAAGAACTACAATTCTTTTCATCTGCCTCCTCCTCCACCTTCCCAAAAACCAAAGTCAAAATCTTCGGGCTAGACTACCACCCAGGATGCTCAAAACGCTGTGTTCCGCTCTGGGAACGGAGAGGTCTCACCGATGTTACTCAGCATGTAATGATTGACTTGAAGAATTTGCCACAATTTGATGAGTTTGTGAATGGAGTCGAGGAGAAAATCGTCATGTTCTTCTCGGTTCGGTATATTAATAGGGCTTTGTTCAAGCACCTCGCGGAAAAAATCCTAGAGGCTGGTGCAATTTTCTCCGTGTCTCACTTTGTCCAGGAGGAGGACGGGACGTATCCGCACGACACACCCAAAATAGTTGACGTCGTTGCGCGAAGCAACCAATTCCCCGATTCTAAAAACGAGGTGAGCGAGCGAAGCGAGCGAGCTTTTTGGAAGACGAGCATACTCGCGATGAAATGCGTGAAATGGCTACAGACATAATGGCTACATCCACTGCTAAGCCAACTTCGTTTGGCTCGCTTGGCTCTTTTCGCTCGTCCTTCATTGAAAATGCGCCTCGCTTCGCTCGGCGCAGCTTCGGGCAATCTTCCCTCCCTCCACGTTTGCTCTGCTCAGCGAGCACTACAGGCGCGAGGAAGACAAAGGCAGATTGCTTGTTGAGTTCGTTGTCCAAAAAACTCTAACCTAGTTTTTAGAATATTTACAATTTTCCAATTCCATTCCAATCAATTCAATTCCATGTTCTCGTCCTCCTCCTCGTTTTGCCAGTTTGGTTCCCCCACGCTCTCCGTTTCATTCTCGTCATCCACCACGCTACCCAAGATGATACTTCCCTCGTCATCCTCCTCATCCTCGTCCTCCTCCTCCTCCTCCTCCCCACCTTTCCGTTTCCTCTTCCCCCCCATTCCACCCTTCTCCTTCTCCTTCTCCTTCTTCTCATTCTCCTTCTTCTCCTTCTTCGCCTTCGCCTTCGCCTCCCCCCCCCCCTTCTCCTTCTTCTTCGTCTGAGCAGCTTCGTTTTCCCTCTGCGCCTCGTCAATATCCTTGTCCTTGATTCGGAAGTCCCTGTTGTTCGTACTGTTTGTCAATCTTTTTAAGTAGAACTCCGCCCCGTCGACCAACTTGGCCGCCTTCAACTTCTGGCTAATCTTCAGCAGCTGCATGTCGCACTTCTCCCTCTCGAAAACCAACGAGCTCGCGATTCTGCCCTGCTGCTCGATCATGCTATCGCTCACTAGCATCATGTTCCCCTCCCCCTGTTTCTGGTTCGCAACAACCACGTTCTTCTCCTCGCTCAGGTGGAGCAGCAGGGTGGACAGGTACTCCGCCAAGTGCGGTTTTCCGTCACTGTGATTGTTCGTCACGGATTCCAAGTACCTCGCCACGCACAAACTCGGTGCCTTGAGGTTAACCATCAAGCTGACGACGAGCTTGGTATTGATGGAAAACAGCCGGCGGACGGATTTCAGTACTTGGAGGCAGCATCCGAAGTTCTTGTCAACCTCGGGGGAGGCCATGATCATGTGGGAAAGAACATTTGAAACTACGAGGAGTTTGTTGGCGATGGTGTCTTGCGCCACGCCGAGCTTCTTGCCGGTGAGTTTGTTGGCTAGTTTACTGCGCAAAATGTTAGTTTAGTTTTGTTATGGTTAAAAAAAGGGTAGCTCACTCAGTCACTCAGTCACTCAGTCACTCACTCACCTCTGAAAGTACTCCACCTCGCCCAAAGACATCTCGACATTCTTCAGCACGTAACTCGCCACACTGACGATGTCCCTCCCGCCGCTCACACTCGCCACAGCGTCCAATCCATACTCCTCGGCACTCAGCTCCTCGAAGTGCGGAAGCTCCCGCATCTTCTCGTCCACGCCATTTTCCACGCAGATCGCCTGCGCCAATAATTGTTAGAGTTTCACATTCTCGGCGTATATTCTCATCACTCACTCACCTTGCTGATCCGCAGAATCGTACCCTCTCCGTCCTTCGTCTTCTTCCTGTCGTCGGTGGCCAGCCTCATTTCGCTCCCAGTGCACATACTCGCCTTGCTGGAAAACCCGGTGGGAAAGTTGTGCAGCGTCCTGCATCGAGCGAAGCGAGGTGCATTTTTAATGAAGGCAAGAGCAAAACGAATGAAGCGAGCCAAACGAATGTAATTGAGGTGGAATAATGTTAGTTTAAGTAGTGGCTCGTATGCTCGTCTTCCTCAAAGCTCGCTCGCTCACCTAGCAACAATGCCGACCTTGCCCGGAATTGGGGTGGACCCGTCGAAACTACCGTCCAGCATGATCGCAGACCTGATCGCAACAACAGCGGTGGAAGGGCACGCATTCTCCGCGATGCTTACCCAACCTCTGTTGCCGGAGCCGCTGCTGATTGAACTCGCGTTGGACGAGTTCAAGTTGGACGTGGACCTGGAGAGACTCATTGGGCCTCTGCGCCGAGCGAAGCGAGGATAAGGTTAGATCAGTAATGACTCTTCTCCTCACCCCCCCTCCCGCTCCGCTCACTCACCTGAAGGCCCTATTCTTCTTCTCGAAAGAGACAAGCAGGTCAATACCCTTCAGGCTGCGCTCGTTGACGTCCTTCAACAGCATCGATATCGTTGTGACGATGCCGCACAGCTTACTTGCCTCGAGGCTCATGTCGCAGGCAATCAACTCCGCAAACAGGCCACCCTCAGCAGAATGGCTGTCTCCAACGTCTGCGCCGAGCAAACGAAGAATGAGAGCAGTGAGCGACCAAAATTAGTAGAGTAGGTTGTTCAGTTGTGGATGTAGCCATGAATAGTAATAGCATGAATAGTAATCGCACACAGTTTCGCGAGCGGAGACGGAATGAAACTCACCTTCCGTAACCGGCTTGCTCAGCAGGCTAACCAGCTGAAATAACCTCCCCTGCACGTCTCCAACCGTGTCCCCCCCCTTCCCCTCCACAGCCGCCGCGCTGAGCTCGTCAAACTGGCAAACCGGAATCATCTCCCCCGCCGCCTTGAAGGCCGTCGTGAGCAAGCTGCAGACCCTCCAGTCCTTGGGCTTTGAGCTGCGCCGAGCGAAGAAGGTGCGAAGTAAATTTAGTGGAATAATGTTAGTTTAGTAGTGGCACGTATGCTCGTCTTCCTCAAAGCTTCCTCGCTTCGTTCGCTCACCTGCTGGTGAACACCTCGTTCGCAATGACGCCGCTGACGCACTTTTCGAAGCCCGCAAGAGCCAGCGTTGCCAGAGGCTCGTACCCTTGCTTTTGCTTCATCTTCTGCTTGGAGCTGGCCTGTGGCTCGGCGCCCCCCTCCCCGCGACCCGCGGAGGTGCGCGTTCGCTTGTGGCAGTGGACGACAAACTCGCTGAAGAGGAGGGGGCCGAGGCGGAAGGAAGCGATCAGCTTCTTGTCGGGGGAAATTTGGGGGGAGGACAATAGATCGAGGGACCGCTCGAGGAGGAAGCGCCGGAGGGTTAGGTCCTGAGCAAAGCTGCGTCAAGCGAAGCGAGGCGCATTGGGTGGGTTAGTTTAGTAGTGGATGTGTTGGCAACAGTTACTCACCTCGCATACGGCTGCTCCTGC
>BRYC01000133.1:37522-47550 GCA_030267985.1 Parmales sp. scaly parma | reverse complement strand
CGTGGACCTGTTCAACAGGAAATCGCTTATGGTTTTTTTTGAGGGGGGGGGGGTGGAGCTACTGAGGAGGCTGGAGGTTAGGAGGGTTAGGTGGGGGGGTTGGATTGAGGAGAAGGAAATTGATGGTGCTGTTGCTGTTGCTGTCTCGGAAGCTGTTTCTGAAGCTGTTTCTGAAGCTGGTTGTGCCGGAGGGAGGAGGGTCGATAGTGACGACATTGTTATCGCCGAGGGCGTCGACAGCAAAGTTGTCAGGGGGATCACGCTCATGTAGCACTTCGGTGGTGGAGGGTCACCATCACCAGCAACAACCTGAATGTTTGTGGCGTCGGACAGGACGGCAGAGGGCATTCCGCGCTGTTGCTTTTAGTGGGGGGAGCTTTGGAGTTTCTACTTCTAGTTTGTAGCTGACAACCTGATTTTGCTCTGGTGGGTACACAGGGGTTCGATTAGATCTGATTCGACTTTTAAGTGCAAGAGACAATCTACAACGTGACTAATTTTATGATTTCTCTAAATTTATAATTTTCTCACTAATTTGAAATTTAAGCCGTATACACAGTCACTCTCAAGCATGGAGAACGTGCTTATTACACTCGGCGAATCACAAGTCATGCTCAGCCAAATAAAAATTCTCTACAATTCCCCGCTTCCCACAAAACTATCTCAATTTAATCTTCCTCCTCTGTCCACCGCCCAGCAGATCCTCTCGTCAATAGAATCTCTCCTTGACTTGTTCTACACATACATAGAAACCCCTCCCCCCACATCCCTCGCCCCCGAAACACACTTAATCCTGACCGATTCCCTCCACTCTAAGATCTCCCAGCACCTGCAGTCGACCCTAACAACACTGACAAAGATCGACGTTGCGGTGCTCAGCTACAGGCAGAGCATGGCGAAAAATATTTTTCCAGAAGTAGATGGCTATTTGAGCGACTTCACCGCTGCGGAGAGGCTGCCGACAATCTGCGGGATTCTGGTTGAGCTCACCATAACGTTTTCTGATAATGACAACTACAATGATAATACAATTGTGGAAATGTACTGCAACTACATTTTACAAAAGTGGCGGGTTGACATAGCAGGTAGCATAAAAACGCTAAGCAAGCAAAGAAAGGGGGGTAAATCACTTGGGGGGACGGCTGACGACGACGAAAATGACGACGATGTCTCGTGTGAAAATGGGCCAAAAAACTCATCCTACTCAACCGCGATCATAGCGCTTCTCTCCCAAACTCTGCTTCACCTCCTCCCGCTGAAGACTTGGTCCCTCTCGCCCATTTGCCCTCCCGCGCTCCTGTCTTCTCTCATTCCATCGTGCATAAACAGGCTCGTGGAGGAAGTTGATTTGGTGGGAGGAAGTGTTGTTGGGTGGTTCTTGAAGGACTACGCGGGGAAGGGGAAGGGGAACAACAAGGGGAACAACAACAACAACAACAACAACAACAACAACAACAACGACAACATGATTGACCAGTTCGGAGTAATTATCAACGCCCTCGGGAGGTATTTAGAGTTCATTTCGGGTTTCAGGGGAGGAATTTCTCCTTCTTCGTCTAAATTGAATGAGATCGTTCATTCGGATTCGGGAGGGTACAAGGCCCTCTTCTCAAACCAACTTAACGCTGGAATGGCCCGAATTATCTCCGATTCGACAGTCCCCCCAACAACAACAATTACGCCCACCCTTGCCATTAACATTATTGACGACGTCACGTTTCTCTCTCAAGTCTGCGTGGGGAGGTTGGTTGGTTGTGAGGGGGTGTGCGACGGCTGGAGCGCCGGGGGGGAGTTTGGGAGGGCGTGTTTGAGTGGGGAGCTGTGGGGGTGTGTTTGGGAGGGTTTTGACGTTGAGGATTATGACAATATAACGGAGGATGAGGAAGAGGTTGAAATTGAAATTGAACAAAATGACAATGACAATGTGATCGAAATAGCAACAGAACAACCAACACCACCACCACCAAAACCAGACGGATTCTTCTCAGGCTTTGCAGCAGCACTATCCACAGCGTTGGACGACGACCCAAACAACAACACGAACACGCCGCTAGAATCAGCCCTTACCTCCGCCCTGGACACGATGGTCAACGGCGTTCAGTCAGACTTCGACTCCGAGCCGACGAGAAACGTCGTTGGGGGCAGGCTGGCCAGGGCGGTGGGGATGGAGAGGGCGGCGGCGGCGCTCAAGGCGAAGGAGGTGGGGGGGGGAGGGTTGGGGGATATGTTTGAGGAGGTGAGCGAGCGGAGCGGGGGGGGGGGGTTGAGGAAGACGAGGAAGACGAGGAAGAAGAGTTATTCGAGTCACTACTAACTAACGTTTTCCCACTCAATTCGCTTCGCACCTTCTTCGCTCGGCGCAGTTGGGGATGGCTGATTGCGTGGGAGGGGTGGTTGAGAAGTACGAAACGAGGAGCATTGAAATCGTGAGGAACACGTTGAAAACCCAGTGTTGTCAAAGGTAAGTGAGCCACCCAAATCTACAACTACAACTACAACTACAACTACAACTACAACTCTAAACTACATCCTCCGGCTCGGCAAACTAATGCAGGTTCGGAAAAATCCTGTTTCGCCACTTTGGCGAGACTGCAAGTAGTTATCTTAGAGGTGGGATGAGTTCGTTAAACGAATTGAATGGGGTGTTGGGGGAGCTTAAATGCAGCAACGGTAGTGGGGTGATAAGGCAGGTGAGGTGTTGCGAGGCAGTCATTGGTGTTGAGGAAGTGCTGCTGCTGAATGGGGGGGACCACAACCAAATTCAAACTGAGGTGCTGAAGATACTCGGAGACGTCGGCGGGAAGGCGATAAGCGACGGCATTGTGGTCGACAACGGGGGGGGCGGGTACAACGCCTGGGGGGCCATCTTGCTGGTGAGGGTGGTGAAGGAAATTGAATTGGTGCTGGGGCAGAATAATGAGCAGAACTGCAGGATTTTACGAGATACGGTAGGGTGGAAGAGGCTCATGGTGGTGGTGAAAATTCTAGAGATGGAAAGTGTTAGTGACATAGAGTTTTTGTTTGGAGGTGTGGGGGGGGTAGTGGAAATTTTGGGTGGAGTTGTTGAGGCCAAGAAAATCATGAGTTTGAGGAGTGATTGTTATAACGAGGGGAAACACACACACATGATTGATAAGTTATTAGAGAAGTAGATTTATGTGAATGGGATTTCGATTTTTGATTTACATGCCAGAGCATTAATAGTCGCCTCCTCCCTCTCCCTCATCTCCTCCGAACATATCCATGGAGCCTCCCATGTCCATCTCCTCCTCGACCTCGGGCTCCTTCTCGGCAGGGGCGGCGGCGTCACCGCCAGCGGCAGCTCCTCCTCCTCCACCTCCTCCTCCTCCGCCGAACTTGGCAAGAAGGCTGGTGCCCTCCTCAAGGATCTCAGAAAGCTCCTTCCCGGCCATCTCCTTGATAAGGGCGTCCAGGCGGGCAGAGTCGACGGCAACACCGACGGTCTCGAGGGCCTTGGTCACGTCCGCAGCAGTGGGGGATGCGTTGCCACCGAGGACAAGCATGAGGTAAGCAGCCATATGTTTCATAATGAATTTAAGTTGGTGAGGACTGTTGTAACGAAGCAATTTAAGCTGAAGGCGGCCTTGAGCTGTGGGGTGGGTGGGGGAGTGGGGGAGGGTGAGGGTGTGAGGTGTAGGTGGGTTAGTGGGGTTGGAGGGGGGGGGGGGGGGGGCGAGGATGAGATAATAAAATAAAACTTGATTGCTTTTAGTTCCGGCTGCATGGCCATCTGGATCAGGCTGCCCACAAATAAAATTGAGATTGGGCAGGCAAGGGCAGGGCAAGGGCTCAGGTAATACCAAATATGCTGGTACTTACATCAAAAGTGCTGCACCAAAACCAAATCCCTTGGCTAGGAGTGCTCTGAAAAATTAAAATTGCGATTGCAGTTTCACAAGGTATGCCGCGTCTGGATAGTCAGACCACCCCTCATGGTGTGTTGGTCCGCCCCAGACTATCTTAAAAAGCTAACACTTTCCATCCCTTCGATATATATTTCATGTCCAGCAATACTATGGGAAGGCGTGCAAAGAAGACCACCAAGCCCACCAAGAAGAGGGCAGTGGTTGCGAAAACCTTTAAATGCCCGTTCTGCAACCACCCTGATTCAGTTGAGTGCAAAATGGACCAAAAGGCCAAGCGAGCAAAGGTTGAGTGCAGAGTTTGTGGGGCAAACTGGTCCATGAGTGTGAATTACCTCCACGAGCCGATTGACGTGTTTTGCGAGTGGTTAGACGAGTGCGAGAAGGCGAGAGAGGGACGACAGGGACAGGTGGAACCGGCTGCTGCTGCAGCTACATTCGGTACGGCTGGAGGAGTTATCGAGGATGAAGAATCGGATGATGATGACCTCCTCAGGCTGAACACGACTCCAGCAGCAGTAGCAGTAGCAGTAGAAGCAGAAGCAGAAGCAGGAGCAGAACCAGAAGCAGGAGCAGAACCAGTAGCGGTAACTGATGCTAGTTCCAGCGTGGGCGACAAACGGAAAGCTTTGAACGACCTTGGGTTGTCGAGCGACTCGGATAGCGATTAAAATAGAACTCAGCTTGCTTAGTAGTTTCCAACAAGCAATCTCATAGTTAAAACACTTTCAAGAAATCTAACACCACACTTGTGGGTCCGTCTCCAGCTCCAGGCTCCTGGATGCACCGGTTGAGGAGGAGCATGCCCTCATGCAAAACCCGCAATTCTACCTCATTCGCCGCCTCCCTCGTCGGCGCTTTGCACGTCTTCTTGTGCTTCTTCCACGCCGACCTCTGGCACTCGGAGGAGCAGAAGTAGCTGGTTTTGCACCGTGCGCAAGCTTTCGTTGTGGCGGTCTTACAGACGTCGCACTTGTGGGTCGGCTTCTTCAGCATGTCCTCTACCTCGACCAGCTCAGCCTTGTCGTACTTCATGTGCTTGATGAACGTGCAAGCGTTGTTATAGACGCCGAAGACCTCCTCGTCGACAAACTGTTTGGGGAGGTGTTGTCGGAGGAGGGTGGGGAAGGGGGTGGAGGAGATGTGGGTGGGGGTGAGGCGGAGGACGTTTTGGATCTCTCTGCACGCATTGAATTGGGGGTGCTCAGCAAGCTGAAGAGGCGTGTAGCCTTGTTTCTGGGTAGTCTTGAGGGAAAGTGAGTGTCGATGGATCATTCGAAGAGCAAGAAACACGAGGGAGTCGCTGTATACCTGGCTATTGCAAGCAACATGTCGAAGAAGATCAGAATTGTAGTGTTTGAGCACTTCACGCACCAACTCGTCATCGTGCTCGTTGATCCACTTGTGACAGTCTGCATACGATCGTGATTTGATCCACCCAATCATCTCATTCCTCCAATAATGCACTGGTGCGTACAAGCGGGCCATCCCCTCCCAATTCAACGAACGAGCTTCCTCAGGAGTGAGGGAGAGCAAGCCGATGATCTCAGCACAGGCTCCACTCCTACGGGCAATGTCGATGGGAGTTTCGCCTTTATTGTCTCGTGTGGTGAGGGCCTCTAGATTCCAGCAAATCGACTGCACGCCCACACTGGCAAGAGCATGTGTGTGTGTCTGAGCTTTGGCTGCCATCCAATGATGTGGCAGTCGTCCATGCTCATCTCTCTCCTTGTACTTTCTCCTGAGCAAATCATCATCACTATCTGGGGCAACCATGGCTCCTAGTACCAAGAGCCAATCACGTTTCTTGAGCCAATTGTGGTGTTTGTTAGTCATAATTCTTCTTGAAATCCGTTTATGTGCTTATGCTGGGATTGTGGCCCGATATGTCGATGGTGCGATGTAAGAACAATTTTCCATCATCTTCGGTAGTTTTATTTATTTTACGCTCCCTTCGTGTCCGACCCCCATTCCATTGCTTAAGTTGGCTACTACTCTGGAAAAATATTTCTACAAGACAAGGCAAAAAGCACCCTGCCCTGGCCACAGGAGACCGAACTTAAAATGCTCTTTCAACCGTTTTTTCTCCTCCTCATTTCCCTGATAGCTGCCTACGAGGTTCCCTTTCTGAGGCCCTCTTCACTGGCAAATCCTCCCACCACCCTCCGCCCATCGAACAACCTACTGAATCAGTTTCGGGAGCTGGTATTCAATTCCAATTCCAACTTTGCCCCTAACCTCGAATCTCCAGGCAATCTCAAGTCCACTTCTTCCCTCGTCCTTAAAAATTCCCGGCGTAAGCGAAGAGGGTTCCTTCTCCATGCGGTCCGTTCGTACGATGCAATCCCTGACTCTGCGAAAACGCTCGCTGACTACCAGGGTGTGTTGAATGCGTGCATGAGGTTGGGAGATTGGGAGGGTTGCCGAGATCGTTTTGATGTTGCCAGGCAACCTCAACCAGCAGCAGCCGATTTAGAAATCATGGTTGTTGTGGACGAGGAAGCCTCCCTCGCACCAGCAATCACCAACTCTGCCGTATTCTCGGTTGTGAAGGTGAGCGAGCGAAGGCGAGTGGGGGGGGGGCTGTAAAAAAAGCTAACATTTGATTCGCTCGGTCGGCAGGCTTGCGTTAAATCATCCCGTTCGCGACGTCACTTCGATTTTGACGACAACGACCTCACCTTTGCGAGCGATATTATCACGCAAACGGCCTGCGGGAAGTTCGATAACGTGGTGCTCGAGCCGCATCTAATCACTGCGCTCTCTTCTGCATACCTGAGCCGCATCAAGCTGAGCAGCAATAGCAACAACAAGCACGATTTCTACTTTGACGAAATCACCCGACTTACGAATTTTCTCAGTCGCCCGTCAACTTTCACAAAAGAATTAAACGTGAAAGATGCATTTAAATCTTGCTCGAACATTGCGAGCGAATCAATTCTGATCGAAGCTGGGTTGCTGGACAAGCGGAAGAAGGTTGGATTGGTGGTGTTGGAGCGGTTGAAGAAGCTGGAAAGTTGCGAGGGTGGGGAGATTGGAAGTCGCGGAGTTCATAATATCGTGGGAAGAAGTAGTTCTAGAGTGAGAAGGAGGCGGAGGAGAAGACTCTGAATTTAAATTTAATGAAAGATTTCTACTCGAAATTCTTCATGACTTCTGCCACTGATTGGATCGACTTTATCTCGTTAACTCCCTTTCCTGCCTGCCAGTACTGACAGTTTTCGTCGAAGGCGGCTTGATCATATTTTTTTAGTGCGTTGTTCAAAAGGTAAAGACGCGTCATTCCTTTAAATGGACTCTGCAGCAGCCACGAAACAAACGCGTTAGTCCGCAAACCCCCTTCACTCACTTGATCCGTAAGAATTACAGACGAGTTCGTGCCAGCCATCTTATTCGTCCACACAATGTCCTCCTCGTTCGCGTCGACGATTGCCTGCTTGTAAGCGTTTGTAATAATGCACTGCTCAAACGAAACACGAGTGCAGCGAGCGAGCAAAAATAGTTGAGTAGTAGAATCGGCTGTAACTCCAACGTATGGAGGTTTTTGACACAAAAATTGGACACGGTGGCGGTTTTTTCGGATTGGCGCATCTTTTTGTGCGAGAAGGTTGTTCAGGGACGGTCAAAAACACGCCATCGTCACGCCAATGTGAAACCTAAAAAAACTAAAAAAAAGGCGAAAGCACTGAATCACCCCCAACTCCACCACACAGCCTCTTCAGCAACTCAAAATTGGACACGGAAAGGTTAGTTTTATCCCAAAGCGCATCTTATTGTACCAAGAGATTGCTCACGGCACGGTTCAAAACAGCTTCGCTCGCTCAAGGCTCGCTTCGCGACCATCGCTCACCTCGTGAGTTGCGAGAAATCTAGTTCCGGCCTGAACTCCCGCGTAGCCTTGCGCCAGCATGTCGTCCAAGCCGACCTTGTTCGCGATTCCACCGGCGCAAATCATTGGAATTGTTAAGTCACCGGCTTCTCGCACAGCCTTCATGATCTCACACGCACCAAACTGACCCGTCTGACCCCCCATTCTATTGTTGAGCAAATTCAATCCGTCAACGCCCGCGTCAGCGGCACGCAGAGCAAGCTTCGCATTGTGGACGTCGTGATAAACCTTCACATTGGTCTGGTGCGCAATCTTGACAATGTCGTCGGGCTTCCCCAACGAGGTGAGGATCCACTTGCAGCCCTCTTCGATCGCAATGTCGAGAAATTCGTCATTCATTTTAACATATTTGGCCGAAGCGGCAGTTTTGGGAAGGATGGTTATGTTCACACCAAAGGGTTTGGATGTGAGGGACTTTATTAGCTTCAGACCAGCACGAAAATCATGCTTGTACAAGTGAGAGAGAGCAATAGGCTGAACTACTCCAAACCCGCCGGCTTCGGAAACTGCGGCCACGAGCTCTGGGTTGGAACCAGGATACATTGGACCACACACGACCGGGAGCCGGGAGCCAGTGTCCTTCAGGAAGCGCTTCGTTGCTGCGCTCATGTTTTTTGTGCGAGGGTGGGTATTCACATAGGGTGACGAGCCAGATCACAATGAGCACGCTTGACTATATATATAGCACTAATAGCATCAAAGCAAATAATTTCTCAAATTGTATATATATCGCAGTATTCCGACTGTGGCTGAGGGCCTCTCCACAATTCTTCCACCATTCGCTCGAATGTCATCACTTCGAGCTGCAAAGCTGAGTGATGCTCGATCCTATGCAAAATTGATCCAATCCTGTCCAATTGGCTCAGTTGGCGATACGCTCACACAGTGTGACACTCCCTGCCTCATAGTCCACAGGCCCACTCTAATGAAGAACATAGCAGCCCTCGATACCTACGTCACAGACATCAACACTCACTCAAACAACCAGATCAAACTTCGTCCCCATTCGAAAACCCACAAATGCCCCAACCTTGCTTCACTCGTTATCAACTCCGCCAGCTCCCCATCCCTGATCTCAGGAATCTGCTGCCAGAAGCTTGACGAGGTTTCCGCAATGGTCCATTCAAATGTGGATCCGGCCATTGACGACATTCTAATTACCAACCAGATTGTTGGGATAAAGAAACTAGTTCGCCTGGGCGAACTCATGGAGAAGGCCGGGAAGGACTTCACAATTGCAATTCTAGTCGACAACTACGACAACTTGTTGGAAATAAATGACGTCCTCAGTGAATTCGCGGATGCGATTGGAAAGCTTGGAATATACATAGAAATAAATGGAGGGCAGAACCGAGGGGGGCTGAACATTGGTATTGACGATGCTGAAATTGTGAAGATTGCCGCGTTTGCCAATGACGCGGTAAACAGCAAGTTGGAATTCTGCGGGGTGCACTGCTACGGGGGCTGGCTGCAGCACGTTCGCGAGCCCGGAGAGCGAGACGAGCTGGTTCAGAAGGAGGTGGTGGGGGCGGCCGGTAGAACCGTCGAGCTGCTGAGAGAGAACGGGATTGAGGCGAGGGTGGTGACTGGGGCGGGAACTGGGAGTTTCAAAAGCGAAGTTAAGGGGGGAGTGCACAACGAGCTGCAGGTAAGTTTCATTCCGTCTCCGCTCGCCTTGTGACATCAGTCGCGCAGCTTCACTCGCTGCACTCCGCCGTGCGAAATTACTATTCATGTCTACATCCACTGCAAACTAATCATCAATGCGCATCGCACCTTCTTCGCTCGGCGCTCCGCTCGGCGCAGTGCGGCTCCTACGTATTTATGGATGCTGATTACGGAAACAATGACGAGGCGACTTCAATGTTCGAAAACTCGCTGTTCGTGCACGCCACTTGCTGCAGCACGGCTGTCAGCAAGGATAGGGTGGTTTTAGATTGTGGGTTGAAGGTGACTGAGCGAAGCGACAGAAAGTGTGACAGAAAGTGTGACAGAAAGTGTGACAGAAAGTGTGACGATGAGTGTGAAGCGACTAACCCACTCCTAATTCACTATTGCTCTCGTGCTTCATTCGAAAATGCGCCTCGCTTCGCTCGGCGCAGGCAGTGAGCTATGACAGCGGACCGCCGGTTTTAGTAGAAAGCAGCGGCACAGATTTTGGGATGGGGGGGAGAAGGGTTGAGGGGGTGACGATGGTCACGGGGGGAGACGAGCACGGAATCCTGACTGGAAAGAATGTGGAGGGGCTAGGTTTG
>BRYC01000133.1:18382-37356 GCA_030267985.1 Parmales sp. scaly parma | reverse complement strand
GAGAGAGAGAGAGAGAGAGAGAGAGAGAGAGAGAGAGAGAGAGAGAGAGAATGAATGAATGAAAACTAGCAAATCCCTATTCTACTTTTACAAATAATATTCAAGCAAACTTGACCCGAGAACATTCGCGTCCAGCTCCTGAGGGTCCTTGGGAACGCTTAAACTGTCCAGTTCCCCGCTAATATTCACCAGGTAACCCGGGTCAGGAAAGCTGTGCGCCGCCGCTCCTCCGCTTGGTGACGTCTTGAAGTAACTTCTGCTGTAAGTTATCACACCGGCAGCACCAGTGGTCATGCTAGTCCCTATGGTGAATGCGAGGCCATGCATGAAGGCCCATTTAATTCTTTGCAGGACGAGGACGAATTCCTTCGTCGCAGGAAAATACGCTGCACCGAGCGAGCCAAACGAATTGAATAGAATGAAGTTAGTTTTATGGCTCGTGTTCTCGTCTTCCTCAAAGCTCGCTCGCTTCGCTCGCTCACCAACTCGGGTGGTGCCAGCGAACTTTTTGCCCGGGGTGGGGTGGAATGCCTGCTGAGTTCCTGATTTGAGTTTGAAGCTAAGCTGGTAAGCACCACAACCTTCGCCAGTGAGGTCCATCGGGAAGGTGGAAATTTCGAGGATGTCAGATGGACAGGATCCAACCACGTCGGAGAAAGGGACCCGGCAGCAGGGGCACGAAGTGGAGCTTTTCACGGCCAAGGTGATGCACTCAAAGTGAAACATGTGCCCGCACTTCATCTTTCTGACATTGCCCGATGTTAGATGCTCCAGGCATATTGAACACTCGTCAGTCTCTCCAATCTCTGTTGTTTTGGCTCGTTTTAGGGTTAAGTTGGACGCCGCCAGAGAGGTCGGCATCTTGTATTTCAAAGTTGGAAAATTTTGGGAAGGGGAAAAGGGTGCCAACGAGCCCCGCTTTCTCTTCGCCGTAATTTTCTTCCTCGCGGGAGGTCCAGATTGCCCCATCATCATTAGCGAGGGGGGAGGTAGTATCTGCTGCATCTGCATCTGCGCTACTTGCTGCTGCTGTAGCTGCTGAATCTGTTGCTGTATTGCTGCGAACCCCCCTCCTCCGAAACCACCTGCCCCGACCAAAGAACCAATGAAACCTGATGGCCCCTGCTGCTGCTGTAGCTGCTGAACCTGTTGCTGCATCTGCATCTGCTGCTGCTGCTGCGGAGGAGGGGCAAACGACACGACGTGGTTGTCGGGCATATTCAAGTATTTTGCAGGGTCATTCAGCATTTTAATTATTTCTCCAACCTCTGCTTGAATGCGGAAGAAGTCAGATTTTCCTGCAGGGGAGTTGAAAACCTTGTTGTCGGCAACGAAGACTGGTATTACCTGGGATGATTGCTGGAGGACGATCTCATTCATAGCGTCTCCAAACTGGCAATCTTTTTTATTCTTGTTGCCGACAACTGTGTTGAACGACGGATCGGACCTGGGACCATATTTCCTTCCAACGTACTCAGTCTTGCCCATGGCAACGATCAACATGATAACCTGATCGCCGTACATGTTTTTGAATTCCAGCGGCTGGGAGGCGGTGTAAATTCCGTCGCCAAAGACAGCTCCGTGGGATGCCGATTGGACATTGGCTCCGTCCCTCTCAGCTTTACTCATTAGACCGTTGCTGGCGATTTTTTTCACGTTGGCCTTGCTCGTCCAATGGTAGCCGACAGTTATTAACTTGTCGCGCCCGCTAAACTCCGTCTGCTTGACCACGAGGGCCTGCGCAAAATCGACCATGATGTCTCGGGCAATGGGCTCCACCTGGTTTGTGTGAGACACAATTGCAAGGACCTTTTGCACAAGGAGAAGCGCTCGGCCCATGTGCGTTTTCTCGTTCTCGGCCAGCTCCGCATTCAGACGCTTTTGTTGTTCAATTCGGGCATTGCGGTTCTCAGTTCGCTGCATCTGACGGGCAACAGTCGCGTCATCCTCCTGATTAGGCTTGGAAGGTTCCGTGAGGTCCTCAATTTTAGGCTTGGGCTTCTTCTTGTACGAAGTTGAAGATTGATAGAAAGGATAGAATTCCTGAGAATCGCAGAGATCTATAACGTCATTCTCGATTGACTCGATTGAGGGTTTTTGTTTCTTCTTCGGTCGAGCCATTATCATTCGTGTTAAGTCGTCATCAGATTCACTCTCACTCGTCGAATCAATAACAATGATAGAGTTCATTCGCCTGGTGGGCAATATGTTGCTTGCTATAATGGTGGAAATGTGGGTGGTTGGTTGGTTGGTTCCCAGTTTTCAGTCTACGTTACAAGCAGAAAAGAAGAAACAAGGTGAATACAGGGAGCAGTGAGGCAGAAACTGACGGCGGGAACAAACACGAGCAAATTGTATAATTCAAAATCAAATTATTTTGAATTTGAATTTGAAAAATTATTTTAGCAAAACACCAAAGTCATTCACCTATGCTATAGCATAAACCAAAGTCATTCATATATTTAAATTTTGACATTGTGACGCAAGACCACAGATAATTTGGAATTGAGAATGGCGATCACATAGGTGTCCCTTCCTAAAAAGAAAGTTATCTACCACTCTTATTCAGCTCAGCTCAAACCCCCATGAAAATCACCTCCCTGATCCCACCTTTCCTTGGAGGCCCAAATTGGATCGAACGATCCTCACCACTCCAATTTGGTTGCACCGGCTGCGCAAAATGTTGCAAAATGGATGGTGATGTTTGGCTGGCACCAGAGGAGATCAATCGTGTTGCTTTCAGCTTAGACTTGCCAATTGAACAGCTCAAAGCAGAGCGTGGTCGCTCATTTGCAGGTCCCACTGATTCACAGTGGATGTCACTCAAACGAGGTGACGACGAAGACTCCCCGTCCTGTACATTTTTAGATGAGTCTGGGCAGTGTTCGATCTATGACGTCCGGCCAGTCCAGTGTCGAACTTATCCATTTTGGCCTAGCTTACTGGAGAAAAAGAGAAATTGGTTGTCAGAAGCGACGCTACCGGACGAGGTCCCTCTCCGCCGAAAAAAAGACCGACACTGGTCAATCGAAAAAGGAGGATGCGAAGGTATAAATCACGTTGAGGCGATTCCTATTCCCAATCACGAAGTAAAAATTAAAACTGAAATAGCACTTTCGCATTGGGAACGTTTTCCCGACGAGGAAATCAAGCAAACGACGTGGTACCTGTAGAGAATAGCGTAGTTAATAACGTAGCTAAACTTTGTTTTTAATGCATCTATTCGTCAGCAAGGTTAAGGAGCTCTCTCACGCTGTTGACTGACGACCTCCGCCGCCTTGCACCCCCAAGTGCCTCCAAGTTCTGCTGCGGGATAAACTCGTCTGGAATCTTGCTGATGAAGCCAGGCGTAAACCACGATGGCTTCGTCCGCTCCCACTCGACCCAGTTCTCCGCCATGTATTTTATAACGTCAGGTTTGATCCGCCGACTCATGCTAATGTGATTGGTGAAGATTGCGTTCATCTTTTGGAACGGGTCGTCTGAGTTCTCGTAAGTCGCGATCACCATTTGCCACGCTGCGCCGAGCGCGAAAACGAACGAGCCAAACGAATTGAAAGTGTTAGCATTGTCTAATAATTGTGTGGGTGGCTGTAGCATTTCCGCTCGTTAACTCGCTCACCTGTTTGCGGACTCCAAAATGTTTTGCGATATTTGCGCTTGATCAGCATGAAAAATAGCAACACGTTGATTGCCCAGGTACCCGCCAATGCCCTCAGCGCCGTCTCCAACTCTTCTAGGTCGAGCTTGTTCTCCACATCGTCGCTCTTCTTGTAAATCTCGAAAGCCACGAACGGCAGCACCTGCGCCTCAATCGTGAGAAAGAGAAACATTACCCCGCCAGCCAGTTTTGGGCCTCTCATGTGTATCATGCCAGTAAAGTCTACAATTGTCTTCGTTATCACGTGCATGAATAACGCACCAGTGATTTTGAATCCGCCTTCCATTCCGGGAACAAACACCGTATAATCACGACGAAGCAGCTTCGCCAAGTGATAAGCAATCATTTCCCCCGCCAAAACGAGTAGAGTCGTCTGTCCGCTCACTGCAAGCAGCAGCGCCACTCCAATGCTCTTGCTCAAATTGTGCAGCCCTGCGAGCAGAAACATTACAAGAAATGTTGCGGTCCGCTCGAAATTCGTGTCGCGCATGTAGCCGTAAAAGTCGGGGATTTTCTTCCGCTGCTCGGGGCTGGCGTCCATGTCGAAAGACATGACCGCACTGGCAAACGCTGTTGTCATAGTCGAGATGAGTATTGACAACAAGTGTAGGGTGGATCTGGTCGGACTCGTGATGAAGACGTAGATTTGGAGGACATTGCCTGGAATACTTTCACATGCAAGTTCCGTTCCCTTCGAGAACCCCATTTCTTGAAGCGGTGAAAAGTTCAATTGATCGTCTTCGTGGCCGGTGGCGACTCGATAGGCGTCGACGGCCGGTTTCAGAAACGTTACGACGAAGAAGATTTCTCGAAGTTTTTCCTTGCGGCACTTTTTGCTATTTTGTCCGAGCACCAGAATTACTTGAAAGAACAAGCTCGAAATGACCATGGATATGAGCGCATACGCCTGACTTGTCCTACCCTCCTGAAAATACGAGACGATGACAGTTGTGTCACTCACCAAATCGCCAATTGACAAAAACGCCCCCAAAAACACCCGCAGCTTCAATCCAAGGTTGCCGCTCGTAAGCAGCCTCTTGGCGATAGTTTGCATCATCGGCTCGAAGAACTGGTGATCGTCGAAGAGCGGCTGCAAAGCAGAGTTTTCTAGCCGCCAAGCATCCACCGCAAGTTTTGGCTCTGTCGAAGTTAGGAGAAACATGGCGAACGAATTGCCGATTTTCGCCGCGTCCTTCTCGCTGAGTGTTCTCAAGGTGGAGCCAGCAGTGACTGTGTCTGTTCCTGCTTGCAACGTTGTTGCTCTTCCGGGGCCCAAATCAATTCCCACTTTTGCCGCCGCTCGCTTCCTCTTTCTCACGTGGACGATTTTATTTCTGAGAATTCCCAGCATCATTGTCTCGTTATGCGGAAAGGTTGCCTTCAATTTATTCAGCGCAGCATTTTTACTAACAAACGCCGTCAACCTACTCTCCACGCTCTTTCTGTTCTTCACAAGCGTGAGCATGGTTCCCATCGCTACGCCGTCCTCGGGACCCAGCTCTCGCAAAGCCCGAAGGTGCTGAAAATGCTCTTGCCACCTCGTCGGCGTGCTCATAAACTTCGGAAGCTCGCGGTTAATTAACCATAACGGGAGATAGCCTCCGAGCTCAATCTCGGCGTAGAACTCAACTCTCGTCGTGCTATCACTTATCTTAGTCAGTCTGTACATACTACGTAACTCCGCTCGCACTCGGTCAGGGTGAACATTTCTCGCTTTCTCTTCGATGAAGCAGGGGACGCACACTTTGACAATTGTTTCGTCGTCAATTTTCTTGGTCATAATTGATACGCGCCATTCCCGGTCGCTCACTGGTTTGGGGAGTGACATCGCGTAATACTTGATCTGGTGATGATCGTTGAAGACTTCCTCATCTCTGTCATACATGTCCGAGGAAGGTGCCTCCATGTTGATGAAATTGATAAGCTCTTGGTGACCGCAAGGGACATTTGTGGTGTAGAATCCTGTGGTTGCCTTTTGGTTTTTGGCAACAAGCTTCTTGCCCTGAGCAAGAGGAGAAGCAGTTGTCAGTTTCTTGGTGTTGTTGCTTTTGTCAATTGTCGAAGCTAGTAAAAGCATCTGGGCAAAAGCATCTTTCTCTTGGGAACTGAATGGTTCCTCGACAGCCATTCAGTCTCCTCCTGAAAATGAACTCTCAAATGCTCAACACCTCAAGACAGTTGTTAAATTTTAACTTTTTATCATTAATTATTTGACGGGGAACAAAACCATCCCCCTGCATTTTCTTCCATAAAGTTTATCCAACAGCATGATCACTTATTTAAAGTTTCTATGTTTTAAAACAATAGCATGAACCGTCTCTCCCCCAAAGCCACAACAGCCCTGATCTCCCCCCCTTCTTCCTCCTCCTCTCCCTCTCCCTCTCCCTCTCCCTCTCCCTCACATCCCTCTTCTAGAACTTCCTCCCACGCTTCAATTTCCTCGACTCACTCAATCTCCTCCCAACTCACCAACTTCACCCACTTCACGGCCAACATCATCAATGACGTCTCCCACCAGGTCAACCAGCTCTCATCGCTCGTCAAGAAGAACTGGACCTGCTACTTCCGCAATAAATCCAACATCCAACATCCTGTCTGAAGCCGGTCTCACCCTCCTCTACTTCTCTCTCCTGCTCCTGCTCTCCTTCACAGTCACAACCGAGCTCGTTGCGTCTCACCCCGTCAACCCCATCCAATCCCTCTACTCCTCAATCTCCGGCCCAACAATTTACAACAATTACTTCACTTCGAAGTGCAGATCCAAACCTCTCGGCCAATGTAGAATTGGTTTTACCACAACTGCCTCCGGCTGCACCACCGAGCTCGCCGAGTTCATGAGGTCAATGGCAATTTGTTCCAGCTCTTCCATCTACCTCCCAACTTGCAGCTGCATAGACGCCAGCATCTTATCAAACTACACACAAATAGACGACCACAATATGGTCGCGGCCTACGAATTTCATTCTTCGCACTTTTCGGATTTTACTCTCCACGTCGAGGATATTGGCTATTCAACAATGAAAGCTATTATAAGCCCTGGCTACGGCCCAAACGAAGCGGGCCAGCTGTCCGCCTGGAAAGAGGTCTCCTCTTTGCTCGTGGCCCTCTACTCCCACCTCGCTTCCACTTCGTCCACAGTCAACCCGTACATCTCCGAGTCGACAATGCTCGAGATTTTTGCGGAGGAGATTGGACAGATCGAGTACGAGACAACTGAGAACCTGGGTTTGATGAACTTTCCGCTGTACATGACTGTCATATTCATTATTTCAATGCAGACTGTGGTTACTGAGATTTCGAAGGAGCGCGAAAAGAAGCTCGACCAAGGACTGTTCATGAGCGGATGCAGCCCTTATATTTATTGGTACTCTTGGGCAACGATCAGCTTCGTTCGTTTGATGGTTTCGTTCGTGCTGGGAATAACCATTTCGTGGTTATTTCTCGTCCCTTCAACCAACATCATCATCGTGGCGGCCACAATGTTCACATTTTCTGTTTTCTCAATATTCTACGGTCTTTCGCTCTCGATGATGATAAAAAAAACAAAGCTCCTCGCTTCAGCCCTTGTTTGGACGTCGATTGTGTTTTCCATTCCAACATTTTTGAACACGAAGGTGATGCTGGATTCGAGGTGAGCGAGCGAAGCGAGCGAGCCTTGATGAAGACGAGAATACTCGCGTTGAAATCAACTAACCCACTCACTCACGAGCGCAGCGGAACGGAAGAGCCTGCTGCTGGACCGTGGATTATTATCCCGTTCAGTCTAATGTTCACGCCTTATGCGTTTGCCAACCTGCTCCAGATCATGGTTCTTGAGGAAAATGCCGTCGAGCGAGGCGTCTCCCTTGCCCAATTTTTCAAAATCACTCGGCTCAACGTTTCTTTTGGAGCAGTTTTTACCTGCATGTGCTTTTCCACTTGCGTGCAGATCGCCGTTTTCTTTATGCTGCTGAAAAAAAAGTATGGTTTAGGACGTGAAATGTCAGGTGAAGACTTCTCTGACGACGACGAAGAAGATATTGATGACCACAACGAAAATAACCACAATAACCACAACGACAACGACAACGACAACGACAACCTGGTCGGGGACCACATCACTTCAATATTTGGACGAAGCCCGCCACTTGCTGGAAGTTCCTACCTGTCGAACAATTCGAATTTAAGGCAGACCTCCGCTGCTGCTGTCCGCGCGTCGTCCAGAGCCACGACCAACACCCACAGATCGAATTTCACCGACATCAACATCGGAAAGGAAGTAGCTGTCTCGATAAAGAATTTGAGCAAACACTACGGGTCAAACCACGCTGTTGATCACCTGACACTGAAATTTTACAAAAACGAAATAACTTCATTTCTCGGTCACAACGGTGCGGGCAAAACGACTACTATTCAGCTTCTCACGGGGCTGTTGAAGGTTACTTCTGGAGATGCTATTGTGAATGGGAAGAGTATCGTTGAGGATATGAAGGGGGTTCGGGAGAGTATCAGGTGAGCCTTGTTTGTGGTGACCGAAATTTAATACGATAAACATACCAACTCAACTCCACCCATTGCTCGGCGCAGCGTCTGCCCGCAAGAAAATATCCTCTGGGACCTCATGGTGAGTGAGCGAAGCGAGCGAGCTTTGAGGAAGACGAGAAATATATACGAGCCACTCTACGAACTAATTTTATTTTCAGACTTGTTCCGAGCACGTAGTTTTGTGGTACGGCCTGAGAGGGCTGAAGGGCAATTTCGCCACATCAGGAGAAATGTTGGAAAACGTTGAGAAGTGTTTGGAGGAGGTTGGCCTCGAGAAAAAATCAAACACAAGAGCGAAGGATCTCTCCGGCGGCCAGAAGCGCAAACTTCAAGTGGCCCTGAGCTTTGTGGGCAATCCCGAGGTCATTTACTTGGATGAGCCCACCGCCGGGATGGACACTTCCGCTCGTCGAGAAATTTGGGATTTGCTGCAGGTGAGTGGAGTGAGCCTTACGACGACTTCAGACGACAAACTTAACTAAATATTTTCTTTCGCTCGGCGCATGCAGCGCAAAAAGAAAGGTTGCTGCATAGTGTTAACCACGCACTTTATGGACGAGGCCGACGTTTTGGGCGACCGCATTGCCGTGTTGGACAGTGGCAAATTACAAATTGTCGGCACCTCTGAGCAGCTCAAACACAAATTCTCTACGGGTAATCACCTCCATGTCACGCTGAACGATCAGGCTGATCGAAAAGCTGTGCTCCGCCTGGTCCAGGAGATAGCCCCCCTGACCGTCGTCGAGCACGCAGACGACGACGACGGCGACGAAGACAACAACCCCAAGCAGCAGAAAAACACCAAGGCCGGGGACCTCCAACTACTTCTTCCACACACTACCCAAATCTCAAAAGTCTTTGGAAAGATTGAAACTGCCAAGAAGAATAAGAAGTTCGGCATCGTGGACTACGGCCTAGTTTCTACCACGCTAGACGAGGTTTTTGTTAAGCTCGGCGAGCAAGGCGGGGTGAAGATGCAGAGTGATGACGAAAACAACTCAAGCAACTCAACGTGCAAAATAAATGGCGACCAGGAAAACGAAAACCTCGAGCAGCTGGCGGCGATCTCAGCTCACAACTTCAAGAGACCGAAGACAACGGAAAAGATAAAAATTCTGCTGAAGAAGAGGTGGCTGATTGAGAAGCGGAGCAAGAAACAACTGCTCACGAGTTTGATGATTCCTTTAGGATCTATTTTATTCTCGACAATCCTGTTGAGCTTGAACTTCTTTCCCGAGCAGGGACCGCTCGTTGCAACCGACATATCTCCCAAAAATGCCCTAAGCTCCAATTTTCACAACAACAACAACGAAAATGACAACGACGACGAATCGGATGATTTTGTGGTGTCCGAAGAAGATGATACAGATTATGCAGAAGCCTACACCTTCATCCTTCCTTTCGTTATGAACGACTCACCTTACACAACCTACCAAATTTCGGCGTACAACAGCATCTTGGACAAGATGACCAGTTGGAGCACCTCCGCCTACGACTCCGCCCACCTCCCAACCATAACCGAAGTCTCAACTTCATGGATAGATGAAACAAACAACTTCAAGTGCTACGAGCAGTACTTGATATCTTCTAGCACTTGCAGGTGAGCGAGCCTTGTGGAAGACGTCGAGGGACGACTCAACTAATATAATAATCCACTCTTCTCTCGGCGCAGCTCCTCAACCACCACCTCCTCCGAATCCTCCCTAAATTACAATCCAAACTACAAATCAAATTTTCCAGCAACTAATAGAGAAACTCCCCTAGAGGCTCAAATTGGCTCCATTGCATTCAGAGCGGCAGGGAACACCAACAACGTCGGTTTGAATATTTTCTACAATTCCTCCAATACTTACGCCTTCGTAGGCTTAATAACTTATCTCTTTGACTCGATAATTAATTTTGGCGAGGAAGCGTCGGCAGGCCCAACGCTGCAGCCCAAGTTCCTTCCGTTTCCCCCTCCACCGAAGAGCCCTGAGCAGGTCGAAGACGAGAAGCTTCGGAACGCACAGATCTCAAGCACTATTGCGCCAAGTTTTCTGACGATAGGTTTCCTTGCGATTCCCTCGCACTTGATCTACGACGTCGTCTCGGAGAATGCATTGGGATTAAAGCATCTGCAAACGCTTGCGGGAATCTCTCCGCTTGAATACTGGGCGAGTAAGGTGAGTGAGTGAGTGAGTGAGTGAGTGAGTGAGAATCAGCGAGGCGTGAGTGAGTGAATGATTTTTTTTTTAACAATTGACGCTCATTCGTCGCAGCTAATATTCGACGTAGGCCAGAACGTGGCATTCATTGTTGTGCCAAGTATGGTTATTTTTGGGCTGGGCCCAGGGGGGGGGGAGACAGGGTTGGCTGATGTGAATATATTCTTCTTCTTGACCATGTTCATATTTGCTATATGTGCAATTGTATACAGCGCGAGCTTCCTCTACGACGACCCGAAGTCGATAAGTAGTTTGAACACTGTATTGCTGATAGGTTTCATATTCAGTTCGGGGTTAACTTTTGTGGTCAAGTTGGTGACCGGAGACGACGAATCGGACGATTCCCAAGTCGCCCAGAACGTCGCAAACTTTTTTGGTGAGCGAGCGAAGCGAGTTAGTCACAACTAGTGTACCGCGTTGCTGGCTCGCGACTAACTCTCGTGCTCCGTTGAAAGGTATGATCTTCTCCCCTGCCTCAGCATTGTCCAACGGAATTTCCAACTACCTTCTTTGCCAGCAGTACAACGTCAATGTGTGGAGTTTAGAATCCAACGTCCCGGGTGTGAGTACGTTGTTTGAACCAACGCTCGTGTTGCTGCTGCAGTTTGGAATGTCATTAATCATTCTAAAGATGTGCGAGGAGAGGAAAATTCAAATTTTCTGTATTCCCTTCCAGCGTTTTTTTAACAAGTTCTGTCGGGTGATCTGCCCCCCGAAGAAGAAAAAAGACAAAGACGACGAAGAAGAGAACAGCAACAGCAACAGCAACAGCAACAGCGGTATCGGCGAGGACGAAGACGTGGAGAGGGAAAGAGAGGAGATTAATGCAGACGCTGCGAACAATGTCAAGAAATCACGCACTACTTTAATTGAGGTCCGACACCTCAGCAAGCGTTATCTCCCCAAGGGAAATGAGATCGGACAAGGAACGTTGGCGGTCGCGGACATGAGCCTGCGGATCCGCAAGGGCGAGTGTTTTGCCCTCCTCGGTACGAACGGCGCCGGTAAAACGACTCTTCTGAACATGCTGTTGAGGAAAACGCTGCCCACGGGGGGAGGGGCAAGAATGAAGGGGGTGGACATCTTGACGAACGACAACGACAAAGAAGTTGCAAAGGTCTTGGGGAGCTTGGGATATTGCCCGCAGCACAACGCGTTGTTCGAGAAGTTGAGCTGCTTTGAGACAGTTAAATTTTTTGCCGAAATTCGAGGTGTCCACAAGTCGCTAGTGACAGCTTACACGCTCAAGTGTCTGAAAGAAGCGGACCTGACTAAATTCAAACACAAGAAAACTCGAGCTTTGAGCGGCGGGAACAAGAGAAAGCTGCAGATGGCTATTGCGATTTGCGGCGAGCCGACAATGACCACACTTGATGAATGCAGCGCCGGGATCGATCCCGTTGCTAGAAGAAAGCTGTGGGGGGTTGTGAAGAGATTACTTCAAAAGGGCAACAGCGTTGTCATGACCAGCCACCACATAGAAGAGGCCAACCACCTTGGACACAGAGTTGCAATCATGGACAACGGGCGTCTTGCGTGCTTGGGGACTCCTCAACACCTCAAAACGAAGTACGGAAACGGCTACGAACTGAGCATAAAAATGAAAAAGAAAAGCTTGGTTGGCGTCGACGATGAGGTGTTGGGAGTGGTGGTGGGTCTGTGCAAGAAAGCCCAGATAATAGAGCGACACGGAAAGGACTTTGTGAGAGTGAGTTTAGGGATGAACGGGAGGGATTTCTCTTTGATGGAGCTTTTCCGAGCTCTGGAGGAGAACAAAGAGAGAATGAAAGTGGACCAATTCACCGTAAAGCAAAGCGAGTTGGAGGAAATCTTCATCCACATGACGAGTAAAGGTAACGCACAACCAAATCCGAGGGAGAATGAGAATGGTGTGAATGTCGAGGATAATTTTGAGAGAAATGGGAGAGAGCAGACCTTTGTCTGAGAAATTAATAAAAATTGTCACTCTAAACATCTATATCAACTTGATCACTCTCTTTGCAACGTAAGAGAGGCACATAAACCCAACCACCGCCTCCACCGCCCCCCCCTTGCCATCCACCACGCACCCGAATACGTCCTTCCCAACCAAAACAGCCACAATTACCTCAGCTGACACGAGGGGCAGCTGGAACCACAAAAATCTCAACGGGTTCGATTTTGATGCGAAGAAGAATGCAACGCTGGAAATTAAAACCGGCACGAGCATCAATTTCGTAGTTGCCGGAGATGCTGCAACGAGACCGCTTGTGGATCTCAGAACGAAACCCAAACAGACAAGCGACCAAGCAAACCGCTGTCCAGCTCCAACCCCCCCCGTCCAAACATCGTTCATTTTGTTTGGTCGAAATGTTCTATCGTAACCCTTTGTCCTCAACGACTCGAGGATTGTCGAGAGCGCACTTCGTGGCATGTCGTTCTCGTTCCCATAAACCACGCCAACAGGCAACGTGAGCAAGATCCCGCCCTCGGGATCGCTGATCAAGCACGACACCATGGCGAGCAGGAGGGCGAACTTCACCAAGGGGAGGGAGGGTGTGGCTGTTTTCAAATTGAAGAGGAGAACCAAGCTGGTGAGGGTGATGGAAGAAAGGTGAACCGAAGTTAAGACTGTTTTTTGCGAAGGTGGTGGTATTGGGTCTGGGAGTTGTAGTGGACTGGGTGTGGATGTGGATGTGGGTGTGTTGCTGTTTTTGATGAGGGTCGGGTTGTCGTCACTATCATGGTCGCTGCTGTCATTGTCGCTGCTGTCATGGCAGCTGCTGTCATGGTCGCTGCTGTCACTTTCGCTGCTCCCACCCCTCAGTAAAGTCAAAGTTAATTTATGATTTGGCGAGAAGTGTTTTATTTGCTCAAAACGTGTATGTTGGTGGTTGGGAAGGCTGTCCGATTCTGCAATAGCCACTAGCACAAAAAGGATAAAAACAGCAAGCATCAAGAGCCCAGCGTTGGTTTTAAAATTTTTTTACAAAATCTCCTGCAAATTTTTTGGTTTGGTTCGCCTCTACAACCATGGCGACGCAAACCATTAATAACACCACATAGAGTGTTAACCCAGAGAATTATAATCTACGACTTGGTTCTTCTCGACTGACACAAAAAGAAAGAAGTGGAATGGGTTCCTGTGCTTCCACAGAGGTTGGTGTCTCCAACTCTCCCTCTAAAAAGACATCCTCCACGACTTCAACCACATCGACTTCCTCTTCCTCCCCCAGCAATCATACCCCCTCCTCCATCTCCACATCTCCCTCTTCTTCTCTTGAAGTTTTTGTTTCAGATCCTCTGTCAACCATTCCAAGTCCAAATCCAAATGAAAATCAGATTGAAGTGGTCCACCCCCCCCCGCCCACCCCCCCCTCGCCCTCCTCCCAAGCCCTCCTCACCTCCGCCTACGACCTCCCCACAATCCTCGAGGACACAACCAACAAGTATGTGTCTCTCCTCTCACCAATGGAAATAACTTCCCTCAAGCGAACCATCCGCCACTCTGCTTCCCTCTACAAAAATTCCAGTTCCAGTTCCAGTTCCAGTTCTCTCCCCTCTTCCTCGTACCTGTCGTCTCTCCTGGGCAGCAGCAAGCCGACAGCGCCTGTGACATGTCCAGCGTTTTCATCTTCTGTGACCCAGTCAGTTGACAACAATGTCGTCAATTTGGAGCTCTTCAAGGAACTCTTCAACGCCGACAACGAGCTGTGTTCACATAATGAAATGAACTTGAACGAGCCCCCCCCCTCCCGGTGCTCCTCTTTGCCCATCCACAACCTCTTCTTGCTGCTCGGCACGATCCAAAAGATGGAGGAGCTTGCGGCTGCCATTGCAGAGATCACCGCCAACAACGCGGCGTTGCTGAACAGTGATCCGAAGGCGGTGTTCGACCTGCTTAACAGAGAGAGCGACCTTCAGCACACAATCCACGACTGCGAAAGCGTCAGAGTGGTTGACATTGCCTTTGGGCTTGGACTGGCCACGCGGGGGAGGAGATTGGAGAAGTTGCTGTTGCTATTCCTAATGTTCGTTCCCATTGAGACGTTCGGGGACGGGGACGGGGATGGGGATGGGGATGGGGATGGGAGCGAACAATTGAAACTGCTCAACGTGGACACTTTCGTGGGGCTTATTGCAGCCCAGCGGCAGATAAATAACGACAAACGAAAACTGGGAACCTACTGGGGCTCCTTTTGCCCAATTCCCGATGCAGCGGTTGACGTAGATATGCTAAAATCAACTATTTCGGCCCTCACAGAGCCCTCGCCACCCCCGTCACCGTCACCCCCCATGGCTTATATTTCACCCCAAGCCTCCCCCTCAACCTCCCCCCCAACCTCCCCCAAACTCGAAATCGAAGAGTATTCCCCCCCAACAACCCCAACCCTAAAACCTTCCTATAACCCCTCAACCCCTCCTCAGTCCCTCCCCCCCAACCACAAACACAACCACAACCACAACCACAACCACAACCACAACTTCGCCAAGACCACGTCCTTTTCAACCCCCTTGGCCAAAACCAGCAACGCCCTGTTCTCCCAAACTGCCCCGGCGGAGAAGATAAGGAACGAGCTTAGTTTGATCAACACGAGTGACGAGTTCGACGATTTCGAGCTAGCCCCCAAGTCTTTGCCTGCCACTCCAACTGCTGGTGGCGATGAAAACGATGCCGCTCCGATGCCGCCAACGACGACAGCAACAGTTGTGGTGATGGCGGAGGAGGAGGAAGAAGACAAAATTAGTCCACCGACCCCCACCCCCCAAGCCTCTCCCTCAAAGCAAACAACGACAAAGACGTGGACGTACGAGGAGTTCCTCTCGTACGCAGCCGACCACATCACGGACGAAACGCTTGGAAGGGTCATGCACGCTCTCACAAACTGCGGGGTGGTGAGGACCGGAAAGGACGAGGTGAGCGACGAGCGACTCAATCAGTCTCATATACGAGCCACTACTAACATTCTAATAATTCCAGGCAAAGCTCGTCGACGACGCAATGAGCGTCGACTCCGACCAAACCGACAGCATGTATGTGGTCTCAAAGGCTTGGCACGATCGCTGGCTCAAATTCTCCTCTTCCGCAGCCGCACCTCCTCCTCCAATCCAAAACGAACCTCTTTTAGTGCCTCCACACCTTGCAAGCCCGGCACGAGGATCTCAGGGCGCCTTCGAACCAATGCTTGACGGGCTAACAGGTGAGCGAGCGAAGCGAGCACGGGTGATTTAGTGAAACGCCGTTTTTTTGTTAGGTTTCACTTGGCGTGCACTTGAGGTGTTTTGGACCGTCTTTGAACATAGCTTTTCATAGCGAAAAGATGCGCTTGCCAAAATTGCCACCGTGTCCAACTTTTATTGTTCAATGGCGTTATGCGTTGGAGTTACGGGTGATTCAACGATTCGCTCTTTTTTTAGTTTTTTTTTAGTTCTCACATTGGCAGTGTATGCCCCTGATCTGAACCGTTCCTGAACAATCGCTTTGCGCAAAAAGATGCTCCTGGCCGAAAACGCCGCCGTGTTAAAATATGGGCGTCCAAAACCTCCATACGATGGAGTTACGGTCGATCCAGTGATTCGCCCTTTTTTGCCTTTTTTTCGCTTTAATTGGCTACTGACGGCGGCCTGACGGCGGCTAAAATTCACTACTAAGCTAACTCACTGGTTTCGCTCACGCTTCATTAAAAATGCGCCTCGCTTCGCTCGGCGCAGTTAATGTCGACTACGTGTTGGTTCCTGGAACGGTTTGGGACCTGCTGTTCGGTTGGTACGGGGGTGGACCGGCTCTGGAAAGGCCGCTGCTCACAAAAAATTCGCCACCCAGCCGGGCAGTGGTGGAAATTAATCCTTGGGTGATTGAGGTTTTCCTCTGCGATCGGCAGCAGCCCTATCGGCGCAACTTCCTTGGAGCGATGAGCCGGCACGTCATGGTTCTTCCAACCACTCCCGCCATTGGATTCTTTCACCTTTGCGCGGGAAAGCTTGGCGAGGGTGGGGGTGTGTGTGTGAACGTGAACGAGAACGAGAACGATAACGAGAGCGAGAGCGAGAGCGAGAGCGAGAACGTGAAGAAAGCTAGACTGTGGAAATTCGAAGACACCTCCGGCGCAGATTTCGGGCCTTGGGAGTTACTCGAAAAAGGGTGCTTGTCTTACAGCTCCTCCACCACCCCGCCCCTGACAGACGACACTCCCGAAACCCCCTATTTCCCTATTAATGCAAGGTGAACAGCGTGCGGGCGGAAGACGAGAATGCACAACCACTACTTTTAACCTAACTCTCAATCAACTTTGCTCAGTGTTGGATCCCTTTTCTCCGACAACCAGCGGCTCCTCTTCGAGTTCGCCACGCTCAAACCAAACGGTAAAACGTCCTGGCCGCGGTACGCCGCAGCCAGGGCAAATGAGCAAACTCGTCTCCAGGAGGAGGACAAGGAGGTGAGTTGAGTTGAGTTGAGTTGAGTCGCCCACCGCCACGCACACACTATGCAACAAAATTAATCCAATCTATTCCTTGCTTGCTTGCAGTTCCGTTTATTCTTAAAGACGGACAATCCTGACGAATTGATTGATTACGCGCTGGACGCTGCGGACTCGTTTGGATCTTGGGGGCGGTGCGTTATAACCGACACTAGGGTCGAGGATGATGGGAAGGTAAAAAAGGTGCGGGTTGACTACGGGGAGCGGGAAGAGTGGGTGGGGGTGAACAGCGATCGTCTGGCTGTTGCGGGTCGGTACGCCGACAAGGAGCTGGGCGACGGCAGCAGCACGAATTCGTCGGACTTGGGCGACGACAAGGCTCACGAAGGTGCCAGCGATTTTAAATCCACCAATAGAAACAGCACCAAATCACGCAACAAAACCCACTTCTCTCGAGGAAAGCAGCAAAAGAAAAAGAACAACAATAACAGCATCGTGGAGGAGGTGTTTGGGGGGGTCTGCCAATTTCCTGGATATGGCGCGTGCGGCTTGTCGAACTTGGGCAACACCTGCTACGCGAATTCGGCGATCCAGTGCATTGCCAACTTGCCCTTGTTAAGGAGCTTCCTGTTGAGCGGGCAGTTCCGAAAGGACGTGAACACGGACAACCCGCTTGGCACTGGGGGGGAGGTGTTGGTTGCGTTTTCGAACCTAATGACGAAAATGTACTCGAGCGATTTCTCCTATTACGCGCCGAAAAAGTTTCGGCAGATTCTCGGCGCGAACAGGCAGCAGTTTTCCGGCAGCAACCAGGAGGACGCGCAGGAGTTCTTGAACATTCTATACGACGTGCTGGACGAGGACTCGAACAAGGTCGGGAAGAAGCCGTACGTGCCGGCGTTGGAGGACGACTACGTGGCAAAAACGCCGATTCCGCAGCTCGGAGTCGAGTCGTGGAAGCGCGACCTTCGGCGCAACAGGAGTGTAATCAGGAGCTTGCTCTACGGGCAAATTCACAACACAACAACCTGTCCAAAGGTGAGCGGAGGCGTGGCACCGGCGAGCCAACAATAAACTAACCCACTCGATACCGTCGCGCGCAGTGCTCGCACAGCAGCTCCAGATTCGACTCATTTTCGATGCTCAATCTGCCAATTCCAACAGTGTCGGAAGTGGTGTTCAGGGTGACGTTGTTTCGAAGGGCGAGTGATCAGAACAGTTACGACGTGCTAGGTACGTCGGGCGGGAATAGGAAGCGGGCGGACAGTGCCGACCAACGGGCACCCAGCAAATCCCTCCTTTGCGAGAATTACGCAATTGCATTGCCCAGACTCAGCGACTTTGGCGATCTTAAACTGCGGCTGCAGAATTTGTCAGGGATCAAGAGGCGCAGGCTTCAGATGGTCGAGGGGGTGACTTCGAGCAAGGTGAGTGAGTGGCGTGGCGAGCGAGTGGTGAGCGAGCGAGCCTTGAAGCGAGCTAGGCTAGGATCTAACTTATGCTAGTAGTCCAACCACCCAACAAACCAGACCAACTAACCTTCATAACATGGCGCAGTCAACGCACGTTCTGAGCTCGTTCATCAACAACGTTGAGCTCAGCGACAAGGACAGCTGCAGCGACGTGTACGCGCGGTTTTTGAAGGATAAAAAGAATGTGGGCATGATCATGCCAGGAGAAAGTATGATGTGCACGTTGTTCGCGTTCGAGCACACGACTGACATTGTGAGCGCTGAGGTTGACATGAGCACGGTGCGAGCGGTCGGCCCAAACGCCGCGGAGGGAGGAGGAGAAAAAGAAGAAGTGGCTGTGGCCGAGGACAAAAAGGGACGGAAGCTGTGGGGGTGGGGGAAGAAGCACATCGAGGAGAGCGAAGGCTCAGGACTCACCGACGGGGAAGCCCACACCGCTCAATTCGATCAGACGGACTTTGACGAAAAATACGTCGCAGCGTTCAAGGAAATGATTACAGACGAGAAGGAGGGCCGAATCATGGATACTGACCGCGAGTACATAACGAAAATAGCGTCCAACAAGCTGTGGCCCCAGAGGGAGCAGGACATGTTTGTCGGTCTCCGAGTTGATGGCTGCGACCAGAACAGAACCTGGTTTCAAGGTAGCATCACGAAACTCTTCAAAAAGTCCACGTCTGTTCTCCGGAAGGAGCTGAAAAGGTGAGCGAGCGGA
>BRYC01000133.1:0-18331 GCA_030267985.1 Parmales sp. scaly parma | reverse complement strand
GTTGAGGAAGACGAGCCACTACTAAACTAACATTATTCTCAATTCTTTGGCTTGCTCGTTTCGCTCGTCCTTCGTTAAAAATGCGCCTCGCCTCGCTTCGCTCGGCGCAGGCGAATAGAACGGCGGAAACTGCGGGCGAATGATAGTGATAGCGACGAGGACGAGATGGACGAGGAGGACGAGCTGTTCGACGTCGACGCTCAGGCGAAAGTTTTGCGAGCTAGGGTTCATTTTGACAGATTTGGAAAGAACTGGGACCAAGAGTACACAATCGGCGACTTTACCAGTGGCAAGGTAAGCGAGCGAGCCTTGATGAAGACTTGAGCGATGAATCAACACCCGCGAAATGGCTACAGACATAATGGCTACATCCACTACTAAACTAACCCACCTAATTTCGTTTTTCAACGCTCGGCGCAGCTGTTGCCGGTTTTTACCATGTCGCAGATGAGGTCCAAGCACACCCTTGTGAAGTGCTACAACAGGCGCGAGTCAACGGCGGCGGACGGGGTGGAAGACGACTACGTGCTGTTTGGGCTGGCCTGCAATATCAAGTTGATCAAGGAGTGGAGCTTGGCGCGAGCAGGCGCCCACGTCATCGCTCAAATGTCCAAGTTTGTGACCAACGAGGAATCAAGATCGGCCATTCGGGATGTATTCGACACGCTGGTGGGTGCTGAGAGGCAGAGCACATTGTTGAAGCTTGGAGGTGAGTGAGCCGCGAGCGAGCGCAGCGAGCGAAGCTGCGTCCATTGCGAACCGAGCGTATCGAGGGAGCTGCGTCCATCAGCCGAGCGCAGCGGTGGGGTGGTGGGGGGGGGTGGGGGGGTCTCCCCCACTCCACAACCAAAGTAATTCCACTCCTCAAATGCTAATCCAATCCAATCCAATCCAAATTTATCCAATCCTCGCTCGCACAGAGTTCACGACGGACAAAAATGCCGAACTGAATTTCGAGCTGGCAAAGAAGCTCAAGAGCTTGTTGGCGGAGCTTCCGTTCTTCCTGAAGGTGTGCGCGGCGAGCAACCCCAACAGCAAGGACGAGCACGAGGAGGAAGCAGCTGACGTCCACGAGGGGCAGCGGGGAGTTGTGGACGACGAGGATAGCGAAGAGGACTACGAATTCTCGCTGGATAGGAGCGTTGGGAACTTGCTGAACTCGAGGCTGGTATTCGTTTTTCACTGGAAAAATGAAAACAAGAATGAGGCGGGGCAGCCGTTCCACTGCAGCTACGAAATTCCAGAAATTCACGTTCACGCGGCGAGCGAGAAGGTGGTGCTGGAGAAGGAGAAGGAAGAGGAGGCGAGGGGAGCGAGAGTTGTAGCTGGAGCTGGAGCTGGAGCTGTAGCTGGAGCTGGAGCTGGAGCTGGAGGGGAGGCGAAGAGGGGGGGGGGCGGGGGCGAGGCAGAAACAGTTAGAGAAACGGCCGCGGTCACGCTGGCGACGTGCGTCAAGGCGTTCTGTAGGGAGCAGGTGCTGGAGAGCACCGAGTGTTGGAAGTGCGACAATTGCAATGGCATCAGGGAGGGCGTGCAAAAAATGATGCTGTGGAAAATGCCAGATCTGCTGACAATCAACTTGAAGCGCTTCAACTGTACCATCAGGTACAGAGAGAAGATACGCACACGCGTTGACTTCCCCTTGACGGGGCTGGACATGAGCGAGTGTGTGGGAGGTGGGGGAGAGGAAGGGGGAGAGCAGGAGAGCGACCACGTTTATGACTTGATTGGCGTGGTCAATCACCTCGGAGGAATGACCGGGGGACACTACGTTGCGTGCGTAAAAGCTAGCGCGTGTGACGGCCGTGGTGTGGAGGACGTGGCGAACGGCATGTTGGAAGCGGTAGGCGAAAAGAAGACGAAGATGAAGATGGGGGAGATGGAGAAGGGGGAGAAAGAGGTTGAAAAGAAGAAAAAAGACGACATTAAAAGAAGAAGTTGCAACAACAGCAAGGAACCCCTCTGGCTTCTGTGCGACGACGACAACATCCACCCCATTTCCCCAACGAAAATCGTCACCAACAACGCCTACATTCTCTTCTACAGAAAGAGAAACTTGAGCAGCTCGGTCGTGGCGCGTTGTAGCGTGCTATGAATTTTATGAATTATAAATATTGTGCAAAAAATTGTAAAACCTGGCTATGGCACCCCCATGTCCATTTCCATGTGGCATATGGTATGGTATGGTATGGTATGGTATGTAGGGGTATTATGATATCCCATAGAAACTATTAATTTACTTGACAAATCTATGGCCATGGCCATGGCCAAGGCCAATTTTGGGCATTTGAATAACTTAACTTGAAATCCATTCTTGCTCCTTAGCGTATTGGAACATCTCAGTAATCCCCTCCTTCTCGCTCTGGCCGACATCAGGGTGCCAAACGTCGAAAAGAAGAATGACCCTCTCCCCTTCCAAACAGTCGTTCCACGTACTGTGAACGTACGAGTCGTCGAACACGACCACCTTCCCCAGCTCGTAGTCCACCCTCACCCCCCCGCACTGAATCCCCGCTTTGGCTGGACCAGGCGGAAGCTTGACGGGAAGGTGGACCCTCAGGCGAAGGTTCGTCGGCCCGGCGTGCGGGGAGATCTTCCCCCCGGCGCCCAGCGTGCTGAAGAAAGAGTACCCGAACGGGGTTCCGGTGAAGAGGGAGCCGGAGGAGAGGAGGGAGTGGAGGAAGGAGTGGGTGAACGGGGCGTGGGACAAGAAAAGGGCGGAGGCGGGGGAGGGGGGGGGGGGGAAGACGCCTTTCTTCATGAAACTTCGCCAATCCCAACTTCCAGAATGGAGGCTGTTACTGTTACTGTTACTGTTACTGTTACTTTTACTTTTACTGTGGAGGCTTTCAGAGTGGAGGGACGACAAGGGCTTAGACTTTTTTTTGAAGAATTCGTACTGCGGCTTTTCCTTTTCAACTTTTGGGTCTTTTGGGACGAATTGTGCTGCGTGGTGGTCAGCAGAGGTGCTGCCATCGTTGTAGTCGTTGCCCACTCGGGACTCTAATTCGGTGTACTCCCTCCGAATCGTGTCGTGGTTGGCTTCCAGGGCTTGGACAATGTCTCGGATTTTGGAGTCGTTGAAGGCGACCTCGGTTTGGTTTGAAGTCTGCCGGGACCAGAAGGGGGTGGCGCGCAGACCGTGGATGCCCAAGATTGTGGGCGAGGGGCGAGGATGGGAAGGGGTGACCAGGATTGAGGAGGGGGCGATAGTACTGTAAGTCGAGGGAGGGGAAGGAGGGGAGGAAGAAGAAGAACTTAACCTAGGACTGTGGAGATCGGAAGTTGGCCTCAGCCGGAGCACCCTGGACGTTCGCACTGGAAGCATCTTCTTTTTGCTCAAAAATTTGCCTCCGCGAGGTCCAAATGTGCAAATATGGCAAAGGTGTTCCAAATATTTTAAGAAAAATAGAAATACAAAAATAGTTATAGCACCATTCCTACCCTTTCTCACTAGCCCAGAAATACACCCCTCAGCCCTCGTCCCACCTCCCCGTCAAATATTTTAGTCTGTCAAGATGGACAAACAGCTCCTCCACGGGCATAATGATAATGTGCTTTGCGTGGCGTCGCGGAGTAACGGTCATGTGGCATCGGGTAGTGAGGGCGGGTCAGTCATTGTCCACTCGACCAACTCCAACAAGGTAGAATATCGAGCTGACAATGTTTTTGCTCGAGTTGTCTTTGGTCTTTGCTATCTTCTGAATGGCGCACTTGTGGCTTGTGGCAATGATGGTCCTGGGGGTAATGGCTTGAAGGTATTCAGCCCTTCCCTCGAGTTGGTCCAGACCTTGGTGGGACACGTTGGTCCTGTTTGGTGCGTCACCGTCTCTCCATCAGGCTCCCACTTTGCATCTGGTGGAAGGGATAAGAAGGTGATTATTTGGTCGGAGTCGGGGGAGGGTGGCGAGTGGGCGAGAGTGCAAGTGCTTGAGGATCACACGAGTGAGATTTATGCAGTGTGCTTCTCCCCCGACGGCAAGCAGCTGGCTACTGGAGGCTTCGACAATCTCATCAACCTCTACAGCTTCAACGAGGGAAGTGCCATCTTAGCGCACACGTTGGAGGGCCACACCAACTGGGTCAATTCCCTCTCGTTCTCTCCCGACTGCAAACTCCTTTGCTCGGGAAGTTGGGATAACTCCATCAAATTTTGGAACCCTGCCGATGGAAGCTTGGTGAAGAGCATCGACCAGGCTGACACCTCTTCCGTCAGTAGCGTCTCATACTCCCCCAACGGGCGTGTTCTTGTGAGTGCCGGTGACGACAGAACGATGAAGATCTGGGATGCTGAGACTTTCGAGCTCAAGCACACGTTCGAGCAGGAATTTTTCACCACCATCCAGGCCATCTTCACGGCCGATTCCAACTTCATTGTTTCATCCAACACAGACAAGACAGTTAGAATCACCCCCTGCCGAGAGTACCACCTCACGGGCCTCACCCCCATTCTCAACCTCATTCTCCACATCGTCTACAAGTGGGAATTTGTGTCGTTTTTGAAGCCAAACGAAAACACACCAAGCTCACCCCTCGAGAAAGTCATGAGGCTACTCGGCGAGTGCGTGCACGACGGCGGTTACGACGTAACCTCCGTTATCCTCTCCTTCCTCTCGCCAGCCCACCTCCCCGTCCAAATCACCCCCACAAGGTGGAAAAGCGATCCAGCAAGCTTGATTTTGTTCATGCGAGCTAGATTTGAGGAGAGAAATGCAGCAAAGGACGCAATTATCAATGAGCAGCGAGCGGAAAATGATTTGTTGCGACAAAGAATTGCCGAGTATGAACAAGAAGGCAGCGAGGAGGAGGGATGAGGAGGATGAGGAGGATGAGGATTAGGAGGAGGAGGAATCGTCACCTGAAAGCGAGGTGACATCCTGGACTGGTGGTTGTTGGTCGTCCGATGAGGAGGAGAAGGAGGAGGAGGAGGAGGACCTCTGAGAACCACGAGGAGGAGGCTATGGGGAGACTCGGAACAAAGCTATAAGAAGACTCGAAACAATGGCGACTACAACATAGATCCTCTCCCCGGCCCACCTCCCAATCCAAATCACCCCGACCAGGTGGACCGCCTCCTTAGGAGCAATAAAAGTTAAAAAATAATCCATATTTGGAACATCTAATTTTTTCTATTTCTCTTTCAATGCGTCCCATAATGATTGTGGTGCTGAGCGAGCAGGTTCCTAGCCTCAATTTCGCTGAAGTTGTCAGCCTCGCTTCCCCGGTTAGCCTTATCTCGTATCATCATGAGCACGGAGATTCCGAACGTGGCGGCGTACGCCATGGAAGCCATGTAAGCATTGTCCGCATACTCACTGTGCTTCTCTGAGGCGAACCCCTTGATATAGAAGGCAGTGTCTGGTGGTCCGCCAGAAAGGCTATTGATAATAAAAAGACCATCCCAGTTACTGAGAAAATTGCGCACTGAAAAGTTGATTGTGTCAGTAAAGGTGTTTGTAAAGGAGGTGTCTTGTATATCTTTCTGTATGCTGTTCATTTGGAAGGGGGTCGATAACTCACACAGGGGGGGGTAACTATTCCCATATTTATTTATTGTTGCTTGATTTGCGTATACTCAGCACTTCTGAGTCTGGGTTTTTCTGGTTGGCGAGTGTTTAAATATAGGAACTCTTCTTTTCCTGCTTCTTGAACTCTGGATAAATAATTTTTTTTTAATCGTTTGTTTTCCAAAATTTAAAGTATATTCATAGGCCAAGACCACGAATGCTTTCGCATCATACTCTAGCTGAACAACTCGTATCCAATGCGATTTATCTTGCCATGCCCCAACATTCTTTTGAAACCGATGCTGATACCCTCAATGTCGTCTTCTCAAGAAGTAGGGTATATCTTGTGGAAGATGCTGACCAATCCCAAACCCCAATCCCAAACCCTCCGACTCCAGTTCAAAACATTCCTGAACTTGACGTGGACCCCAACGACATGGTGTGGTTGAATTCTATCCGTTCAAGTCTTGCCAGTACCAGCACGATTGTTAATGCTGAAAATGATCATGATCAAAGCCAAAGCCAAAGCCAAAGCCAAAGCCAAACAAGTTCAGCAACAGTTGCTGGACCTCCTGTTATAATCAACTCAACTCCCAACCCAACCCCCCGGCAACCTCGCTTGACCCCCTTCGGCCGAGTTCCGCTGGGAAACATCAACCAGAACACACTTTCGTCTTCCACTAGATCCACCACCAAAACTACCAAAAAATTGAAGAAGCTCGTGGCGGAGAAGGACGAGGAGATTTTCAAGCTAAGGAGCCAGCTTGCGTCACTGAGTGTTGCAAATCCAGCTCCAGCTTTAGAACGAGTTCCAGTTTTGGTTCCAGCGCCAGTTCCAGCAACAGTCTTCACCTCAAGCTCGAGCAACGACCAGCTTGCGACTCCCGGTCCTAAAAAATCAGCTGCGTGTTCGGATTCCAACCCAAAACCCATATTCTCCGAATTCGACGATGACATAGAGAATGAGTGCCCCCTGTGCATGTCCCCCCTGAAGAAGAAGAAATTTTCTAAAGGCGATGGCAACAGCAACGACGCCTACACTCGCTACACGGTAATCACCCACTGCGGCCACTGCTTTCATCTAGATTGCCTCCAGAGGACTCGAAACTTTGACATGAGCAACTGTCCCATGTGCAGGGAGGATTTGCCGCCAGGGATCACACCGGCGAAGAAGGGGAAGGAGGTGGTGCCGCAGATTCTCGCCAACAGGGCAGAGAACCACGTGCCACCGAGGTACGTTGCGCCGAACGGGAACCAGGGAATGAACGTGTTCAACGGGAATGGGGGTAATAATAATAACAACAACGAGCGCAACAACAATGAGCGCAGCAACAATGAGCGCAACAACAACAACAACAATAACAACGAGGAGAACGAAATCGTCGTGGGTCGTCGGTCGTTTGGAGTGAATATGAATAGGAGCAGGCGGAGTAACAGGGTGAACGGGAACGAGGGCCACCTCAGGGTGAACTCCTCCTCCTCAAAAGCTTGCGTCATTTCGTAGCGATATGATTTTTTGCTTTATTAAATTGAATTATGACAATATTTAAAAACCAAAAATACCAAAAAAATCAACATCCACCCCAAACACTGTCCGTCTTAAACCGACTCCCCCGCCCCCTGGCCCACACCGTGTTACTCGGGCTGGGCCGAATCACGTCCATGACCCTCGGGTCCTGGACGTTGTAAATCGGCCCCGGGGTGCTCATCGTCAGCGAGAACTTGGGCTCGTAGTGGAACCTGTCCCCGTCCCCAAAGGCAACCGCAAAGTTCGGCACCTCTACCTTGGGCGCGTAGATCGCGTCGGCGGCATTGCTGCTGTGGAGGTTCTTCCTTTTGGATCTACCGAAACCGATGCCCATCGACTTCTCTACGCCGTTTTTGTACATCTTCTCAATGTTGTACACAGGCCCAGGGGTCCCTGTTTTTGAGGCCTGCAAATGGAAATGGGTGGGTTAGTCGGGGAATGGAACAAAAGTGCTACAAGGGATGCTAAATAAGGGATATCCCTCACCATCGACTCTCGAGGGGCGTCCTTGAACCGGGGCGCCTCCTTGTTGATTGACTCCGAAGAAATCAAGAAAAGCTTGTCGACCTTGTAGGAGCCAGGACCGGCATTAGGGTTGAACGAGTCCCGCTTGTTCTTCATTGTGGACTCCCAGTCTGCACGGGTGGACGTGCCGAAATGGAGGTCCCGCACCTGCTTGTCCAGCTTCACTTTATAGATTGCATCAAACTCATTCGGTGGCTTTTGCCACATGAAGCGTTCTTCCCCCATGTTCAGCTTCATATTTTTACCGTGGGAGAACCCATACCGGGTGTTGGATTTCCAACGGGGACCGTTGTTCCCTCCCATGGGTTGGATTAGGTTGGTTTACGTTGGTTTTAGTTTTATGGTTATGGAGGGGAAGTTGGATTTCAGTTAGGGAGGAATCCAGTGTAAGGTCGTTCCAAGTTTGAGCGAGTTGGAAAATTGAAGGCAGGGGATGTTGCAGTTGTTGAAAGTGGGACAGGGAATTATTGAGGTATGTGGGAAAGTTGGGAGAATATAATTCTTACACTTGAGGCGGAACTTTTTTTAATTTTTTTTTTTCAATATTTTTTTTTTTCTTACAATTATCTCTTCATTTCTTCACGACGACCCACTGAGACCTTATGACTGCTGGAGCCTATGAAGCATTTAGTGCGCAAGAGAATGATGCTTTCGCCCAGATGCTTTTACTAGCTTCGTCTATCGACAACAACAACACAATAAAGATGACAACTGCTTCCCCCCTTGCTCAGGGTAGGAAGTATGTGGCCAAGGGCCAACACACGACTACTTCCTCTTACACCACAAATGTCCCCTGCGGTCTGCAAGAGCTCCACAACTTCATTAAGGCAGAAGACACCTCCTCCAGATACACTGAGAGTAGCGAGGAAGCTTACAACGACCACCACTCCATTCAATTCCGCACTTTGGCATTTCCAAATCCAGTGAGCGACCGAGAAACTCACACGTCCGTCATCACTAAAGTTGAAGATGAAAAGGTCATTATGATCAGTGTTCCCTGCTTCATCGAAGAGAAAGCGAATGAGAGGCCACTCCGCTCCGACCGAGTTCGAGCTGAGTTATGGAGTATGTACAAGCTGACCAAGCTCAGTGATAGCATTACCAGGGTTGAGTTTTATGCCAATGTTGAGCTCGCAGGGTACATCCCGAGATGGATCATTAACCGCGAGCTTCCGAAGTTCATGAGCGCGCCCACGAGGTGGCAAGAGCATTTTCAGCACTTTCGGGCTTTGCGAGAGCTGGGAACCGAGGATGGCGTAGCGATGGGAACCATGCTCACGCTTGTGAAGAACAGAAAGAGCGTGGAGAGTAGGTTGACGGCGTTTGTTAGTAAAAATGCTGCGCTGAATAAATTGAAGGCAACCTTTCCGCATAACGAGACAATAATGTTGGGAATTCTCAGAAACAAAATCGTCCACGTGAGAAAGAGGAAGCGAGCGGCGGCAAAAGTGGGAATTGATTTGGACCCCGGAAGAGCAACAACGTTGCAAACAGGAACAGACACAGCCACTGCTGGCTCAACCTTGAGGGAGCTCAGCGAGAAGGACGCGGCGAAAATCGGCAATTCGTTCGCCATGTTTCTCCTAACGTCGACAGAGCCAAAACTTGCGGTGGATGCTTGGCGGCTAGAAAACTCTGCTTTGCAGCCGCTCTTCGACGAGCACCAGTTCTTCGAGCCGATGAGAGCGGCAACCTTGGATTGAAGATGCGGGTGTTTTTGGGGGCGTTTTTGTCAATTGGCGATTTGGTTAGCGACACGACTGTCATCGTCTCGTACTTTGAGGAGGGCAGGACAGTTCAGGCCTATGCGCTCATATCCATGGTCATGACGAGCCTTTTCGTTCAAGGACTTTGTGTGCTCGGACAAAACAGCAAGAAAAGCCGCTCGGTGAAACTTCGAGAAATTTTCTTCGTCGTGACGTTTCTGAAACCGGCCGTCGACGCTTATCGCGTTGCCACTGGCTACGAAGACGACCAATTGAGTATGTCACCGCTTAAGGAGATGGGGTTCTCAAAAAGTACGGAACTTGCATGTGAAAGCATTCCAGGGAATGTCCTCCAAATCTACGTCTTCATCACGAGTCCCACTAGATCCACACTACACTTGGTATCGATACTCATCTCGACCATGACGACAGCTTTTGCCAGTGCGGTGGTGTCTTTCGATATGGACGCCAGCCCCGAGCAGCGGAAGAAAATCCCCGACTTTTACGGTTTCCTTGGCGACACGAATTTCGAGCGGACCGCAACATTTCTTGTAATGTTCCTGCTCGCGGGGCTGCACAATTTGAGCAAGAGCATTGGTGTGGCGCTATTGCTTGCGGTGAGCGGACAAACGACGCTGGTCGTATTGGCGGGAGAAATGATGGCTTATCATTCAGTGAGGCTCCTACGCCGGGATTACACGTTGTTCGTACCCAATTTGGAAGGCGGATTGAAGGTTACGATGGCGTTTGTCACACACACGCTAACGAAGACGATCGTAGATTTTACGGGTTTGATCCACTTTAGACACCCAAAACTGGCTGGCGGGGTAATGTTTCTCGTTCTCACTTTTGAGGCGCAGGTGCTGCCGTTCGTGGCTTTCGAGATTTACAAGAAGAGCGACGATGTGGAGAACAAGCTCGATCTAGAAGAGTTGGAGACGGCATTGAGGGCATTGGTGGGAACGTGGGCGATCAACGTGTTGCTATTTTTCATGCTAATCAAGCGGAAATATCGCAAAACATTTTGGGATCAACAAACTGGCTGGCAAATGGTAATCGCGACGTACGAGAACACCGACGACGAACATATGAAGATGACCGCGATCTTCACCAATCACATTAGCATGAGTCAGCGGATCAAACCTGACGTTATAAAATACATGGCGGAGAACTGGGCCGAGTGGGAGCGGACGAAGCCATCGTGGTTTACGCCTGGCTTCATCAGCAAGATTCCAGACGAGTTTATCCCGCAGCAGAACTTGGAGGAACTTGGAGGTGCAAGGCGGCGGAGGTCGTCAGTCAACAGCGTGAGAGAGCTCCTTAACCTTGCTGACGAATAGGTGCATTAAAGAAATAAAGAAATTTCGTTTAAAACAGCTCAGGATTACTATGTGCTGGCGCCGTCGCTTTTTCCTGCACTCTGTTCTCGATGTCGTTGCTTTCCGCAAGCGAGCTGTTGAAATTTGCCTTCTTCTCGCCGAACATTTGTAATTTAATCTCCTTGCCATCAGCGTCGTATTTTTTCATGCCCACCCCCTCGCAGCCCAAGTCTCGCAACGCAGCATAAGCCTCGTCGACAGCCCCCTGGTACTTCCCTGCGAACTTGAGCAACGGCTCCAGCCCGCAGTCCAGAATCATGTCCCGCAGCTCCTGATTCCGCACGATAAAGTTTCGGACCGCTAGACAGCCCTGGCGCTGCAGCTGGATGTTGTTTGGGTGCCTTTTGAGAGCCGTCGCCACCGCTGTTGCGCCTCCCTTCTCGATCAAAATCACCACGTTCTCCGGCTTCCTCAACGCCATGGCTGCCAGTGTTCCGCAACCATGCTCCTGCACGTTGCCCACATCCAAGTGGTGCTTCATTCCGACCAGCATTTGGTCCAACGCCCCATTGTTCACCAAATTTGTTTTAATTTCGTCGTTTCCTGAAATGTTTCTGAAGCAGCCAATCGCCGCCGAGACCAAAAAAGGGGACGACATGTGCTTCTCCAGCGACGATCTAACCCAGTCGAGAAGGCCCGAAGCGACGATGCCCTGCACAATCTCGTCGTTAACGGCTAACACGCGCACGGCTCCCATCACCGCCATTGCCAACTGGGTGTGATCGAGCTCGTCGGACAATTTGGCAATCTTGTTAAGCACCGGAACGAAGCCAATGTTGGAGATTTCCCTGGCGTTGTCGTGGGCAGAGCTCATCTAGAGTTGTAGGGGGAGAGGGGGATTGGTTTGGCTATGTTAATGCCACACAAAAACACAATACACACTCACCTCCTTTCGGAAATCGTCAAACTTGCACAGCACGCCTACCGCCATGCAGACTTCTCCGAGCACCTTCGGCTCGGAGTTGGGGAGGTGCATATTGACAGCGTCCATCAACGGCTGCAAGCCGCCCGCGTTAACGAAGTAGGCCTTGTTGCTCTCCGTCGCCTTGCTGGAGGCCTTCACCAACGCCAACAAACTACTCGCAACCTCAACGTCGGAAAGCCAGCTCGGCTCCTTCAAAAGTCGCACCAGCAACTTCTGCGCTAGAAATGCGTCCCTTAGCTCCTGACTTTCCTTCACCAGGAGTCGCAGGCAGCTCAGCGTGGCGAGGAGGATTTTTCGGACTGGGCACGCGGATGGTGTTTAGGCTCATTATTGCTACTCAACTCGCAAACACACACACACACAAATCAAACTCACCTGGGCCTTCGTCGTTCTTAGATGTAGTGGAAGTTGATAAAGTCGGTTTGTTAATTGTCGGAGGCGCATCCTCGTCGTTCTCATTCTCATTCTCTGAGAGAATTGGCTTGCTAGCTGTCACTCCCAGCATGCTCATCAAAGTGAAGATCCCACTATTCGTGACAAGCAAGCTGCGGAAGACTGAATCCCTAGTGATGACCTTGTAACCCACAGGCGCCTTGGGAGCGTCAGCCTGTGGCGAACAACTCTCCTGGATAGTGAGAAGAGCCTGAACAACTCTCTCGACCGAAGCTGCTGGATCCTCCTCGATGGCTTCGACACTAACCTTGCCCTGAGGGTTTATCGAATTGTCCAGCAGGTCGCATGCCGCCACATAAGCAGCACGAGCTTCACGATTCTCGTCGTTCGGCACAGATAGATCAAGGTTGTCGAGGGACACACCCTGCTTGTGGAACTGCTCTATAGCATCGTGGACAGCATCCTCAGGAGACATTTCAAAATCTTCCATATTCTCCTTGACCACCTCATCGAAGTTCTCTTGAGAGACGCGGGCTGTCATTGCCGACATGAAGAATACGTTTGTAAATTAGTAACCCTTTGTAAATTTGGGGCTTTCGTCGACTTTTGAATTTGAAAATTTGATTTTTTAATTTTCTAAATTTCCACACTTCCACACAAATTGACGCTTCAACACTTCGAACAACCAAAATAATCCTCTACAATACCCCCCTACCCCCACCAAGACCAATTTCAAGCTAAAAACACAAATTCAAAGTTATGCCAGACCCAATGGCTATGCTCGACATGGAGAAACGAACAGGTATTAAAAAGGTGGAAGTTGATGACTGGGTGAAGAAGACGGACGCTCTGCAGAAGGCAATCGCCGGTATTGCGGACGGCTCTCTTGATCCGGACGCGGTGTCGTTGAAGAAGTATGGAATTTTGACGGAGAAGGAGCAGAAGGAGGAGGTGAGTCTTATCTTGTCTAAAGTCCGGGGCAAAAACTAAAATATATTTTCAGGATGCGAGGAGAGAAAAGAATAGAATTGAGATGGCAGCTCGCGTTGCCAAGGACAAGGCGGAGGAGAAGGAGAAGGAGCACGAGAAGTGGTGGAGCGGAGCGGCGTTCATGTACGGTCCGATTGTTGGGTCCGAAGGTGAGCGAGCGCATAATGGCTACATCCACTATACTCACTCTACTCTACTCTACTCTACTAAACTAAACTAAACTAAACTAAACTAAACTAACCATATCATGCTTGGCGCAGATTGGCTCGATGAGCAGAACGAGAAGGAGAACAAACAAAAGCTGGCCAGGGAGAAGCGCTCCGAGGAGGAGAAAACCGTTTTCCTGGACAGGTACTCGCTGGACTACAACAGGTGGAACGAGAGCAATTACGTGCCGAGCGACCCAGCAAGCAAGGTGAGCGAGCGAGCCTTGAGGAAGACGAGAATACTCGCGATTAAGTGCGAGCGAAATGGCTACAGACATAATGGCTACATCCACTTCAAAACCAACAAAACATTATTCCACTCAATATTACTTCGCACACCTTCTTCGCTCGGCGCAGGAAGAGGCAAAGATCGATGAGGAGAAGGCGGATAAGATCAAGATGGATACATTCGAGAAGGCGAACAGCGAGTGGTGCGAAGGGCAGAAAGAAGAAATAGACGAGCGAAACAAAAAACGCGACAAGCAGGAGAAATCCGCCGACGTCATCCGCTTGAAAGGAAACAGAAAGTTCGCCGCCAAGGAATTCCCCCAAGCGGTCAAGCTCTACAAGGAAGCAATGACCTCAACGCCGTACAAGACCAACATTTTGACCAACCTCGCCCAGTGCTTCTGCAAGCTCAAGGAGTGGGACGAGGCGGTGGAGTTTTGCAACCGCGCCCTCCACGTTGACCAGCAGAAGAATGTCAAGGCGTTCTCGCGCCGCGCGTTTGCCTACGACAATTTGGGCAGGGAGGAGGAGGCCGTGGCTGACCTGAACGAGGCGGTGAAGATCGACAAGGACAATAAGGACTGCAAGAAGCAGCTGGAGGACTTGCTGCAGAGAATGGCGACTGAGAGGATGGAGAAGAAGGTGGGGGAAATGGTTGTTGACGAGAGCAAGAGGGTCGAAGCGATTAGAGGGGGGAAGGCTACAGCTCCAGGAGAGGCGGCTACAAGAGAGGCACTCCCCCCCCCTCCCCTCTTCAACTCAACATCCGTGAAGGAGGCATCGAAAGAGTGGATAGAGAGGGGCATGGAGGCAATGAAAAACGGTGAAGCTTTCGACGAGCCTCCTCCCGTCAGCGACTTTGAAATGCTCGACCAGTTCGTCGAGAGAATCGCCAAGGGGGAGGGCGGGCAGCACCTCATGGAAACTCCGGCGGGCACCACGGGCACGGACACGGACACGGACACGGACACGGGGAGCGACCTCCAAGGTCCGACGGTGGCGGAGCTGCTGGCGACGAGCCTCAACGAGCAGCTGTCAAACAGAGTGTATTTCCGGACGAGCAAGAACTTGAACAAGCTAATCAGTCTGCTGATCTCCTCCCTCTCCAAAACAGGCAACGGCGACACATCGATAATCCTTGCCGCGTTATCCGCCGCAATTCTGGGAGAGAAAAAAAGCAAGGTGAGCGAGCGCGAAAAATAATAACAACTCACCCACCAACCCACTACTTGTCTGACATTATATTATAACTACGCTCGGCGCAGGACATCTGCTACGCCGAGGGTGGCCTGGCCGCCGGGATCTCAATATTGTATTCCCACAGGGACTGCGGCGACGAGGCGGCACGGCAGCCGCTGCAAAACTTGATCAGGGCGAGCGAATTCGTCGGGGCTTGCATCGACGTTGAGGGGGGGGAGGTGAGCGAGCGGAGCGGGATTTCGCGGAAGAAAACCACTTTTTTCATTTCTAACTCTACTTATTAATGCGCCGCAGAGCAAGGGGTGCGTCAAGCTGGTTGGCGGGGACGAGGAAATTTTGATGGGTGTGGGTTCGATCATTTTGGAGTTGGGCGATGAGAAAAACCTCAAGGTGAGCGAGCGGAATGAAGTTCGCGAAATGAAATGATATGAAATGGTATGAAATGCTAACGCTTGGCGCAGAAATATTCCACAATGGGAGGCGGAATCACCCCCCCCCTCTCCCTCCTCCGCGACATTCTGTCAGGGTCGGGATGCGAAAAAGCGAAGGCCAGCCTGGTCTCCCAGTACGCCTCCGTCACAACCCTCGCAGTGCTGCCGAAATTCCACCCAATCGTTGGCGTCGTATCGCTAATTGGAAACTTGGGAGGCATTTCGGACGGCCCCAACATCAGGGAGCACGCGGTCGCATGCTTGTCGAACATCGGCCTGATTCCCTCCTTTCGGTCCCACTTTGCACTTCCAATTATCCTGGGGCAGGTGCAGACAAACGCCGTGAAAACACTGCTGGCAATTGCTAGATCCCACAAAACAGAAACACCCGCCTCCCGATCACTATCCCTGGCGTGCCTTATGAACGCATCGATCAGCGGAGGCTCCAATCAAACCATCAAACACCACAAGGACGAAACTGACGCAGACCGCCTCAACGACCCAAACGGTATCAAGCGGGCGATTGCTAGAACAGGTGGGCTGGCTGTGCTGCTTGCACTGGGAACGACGGACAACGGCAAGATTTCCCCCCCCGTCATCAAGCAGAGAGCGGTGGGACTGTTGGGGAGGTGCGTGACGAACCCCGTCTGCCTGGAGCAGCTGTCGGACGAAAAGGGGGACTGCTACGGCGTGAATAAGATCGGGGAAGCCTTTGGCAAGATCGTGTTTGGAAAAGTTTGGGGGAGCGGGGGAGGGGAGGAGGCGGTGAGCAAGCAGTTCGCAGAGATCGTCACCAACTACGTGAGGTGTCTGGCAGCGTTCAAATCTCCACCAAGCGGGGTAGACGGCTACGTGCTGGGATTGGTGAACATGCTTCCGGAACCGCAAAAGGATAAGAGGGAGAAGGGGGTCATCAACGCGGGCTCGGTTTGCATGCCGCCAATCAAGAAGGAAGAAGGAAGTCCGGCCAAATTTGCGATGGACGACGGAACCGTCCTGGCAAACAGCTGCAAGGCGCTAATCACGTACCTCGACAAGGGAAGTTTGGACAGCGTTTTGAACTGCGGAGGCATGGAGCGGCTAGTTTGCTTGTTGGCAAACAGCTCGAGCCTAAAGAACGAAAGCTGCAGAAAGAATGCTGCTAGTGCTATGGCAAGGCTCGTCAAGGGAGAGGGTGGAAAGGCGATGAAGAGGTGCAGGGAACTGAGAGGAATGGAGATCTTGGTTGAGTTGGGGCAGAATGGTAAACTCTAGTTTAAAGGGAGGTTTTAAACAAAAATCTGGTTTTGACCCGACTTTTTAATGACTTTGTTTTATGTCAGCATGACCCGAAAATATTAACACGTCAAAGAGGCGGAGCTCAAACCCGGGCTGCGAGTCTGCGAGTAGCCTGTCAGCGGCCCGGGTGGGTGCCGACGAATTTGTAGCTGCAGTAGTAGAATGTGAACTCCTCCGGCGTCTCCCCCTCCGGATCCTCCCCAAGAACTCTGTCAATTGTCAATAGCCGCCTGGGACACCCCGTCCTGAACAGCCTTCTTCACTACGGCTCCGCGAGGAAGACCCGTCTTCACCATTTCCATTCTCGCGCTTTGGACCCTGACGTTTCCGAATTCCACCAGGCCTTGGCCTTGGACTTGGCCTTGGACTTCTCCCCCCCACCACCGTTTTGAACGAGGAACGAGGAACGAGATAGAGAATTTCAAATCTGACCGACCAAGTCGATGACTTCAGCGCGTCCATGAGTAGAAATGTTGTCGGCAGATTTGAGATTCTCATACTTTTGAGTTATTAGGTTGCGGAGAGCTTGGAGGGAGGAGAAGGCAGCCACGAATAGCACGTTGTTGACAATGGCGTTGGCATTGGCATTGGAGTTTGCGCAAAACACAACCAAAGGAGAAGGGGCATTTGTCGACGGTGGAGTTTGGAGGGAGAAGGTGGACAAATGACGAGATGTCACCATCGTGAGGGAGAAAGAAGACCGATACTGGGTGTGGATTGAAACCGGAGTGAACCCCAATAGACAGCCCCCCTGATGTATCCGAAGGGTAGCAAGAGAGGCAGAAGGAAGTCGCTTCGAAGGATTTGATTTAGCTTCTGGATTCGGCATAGGGAGGCTGGAGGGGAGAGAGGAAAGAATGTGGAGAGGGGTGGGTTTAAGTGAAATAAAAAAGTAACATGGGCACAAAGACCTTCCAACTTTTGCGTGGCATCTTGGGCATTTCACAAGCGAGGCACTCACAATCTCCAAATCACGCGTATTGCCACCTTTGACCATCCGTCGGACCCAATATGGCAACCAATGAGCACCACCAGTGGCTCAAGAAGCGTGATTGGCTCGAGGTACAAAATGAAATGCTTCACCCAGAAAGGAACTTAGATTTGCTTGTGAGAAAGTACAAGGAGAGAGATGAGGATGGACGACTGCCACATCATTGGATGGCAGCGAAAGCTCAGACACACACACATGTTCTTGCCTATGTAGGCGTGGAGTCGATTTACTACAATTACGAGGACCTCACCACACGAGACAATAAAGGCGAAACACCCCTCGACATTGCCCGTAGGAGTGAAGCCTGTGCTGAGATCATCGGCTTGCTCTCCCTCACTCCCGAGGAAGCTCGTTCGTTGGGTGGTAGGGGGATGCTCCGCTTGTACGCACCAGTGGCTCATTGGTGGGGTGAGATGGTTTTGTGGATCCAATCACGATCGTATGCAGACTGCCACAAGTGGATCAATGAGCACGATGACGAGTTGGTGCGTGAAGTGCTCAAATACTACAATTCTCAACTTCTTATAGAGATTGCTTGCTATAGCCAGGTATACAGCGACTCCCTCGTGTTTCTTGCTCTTCGAATGATCCATCGGAACCCTCTTTCCCTCACCATTAAAGACACAGTTCACGCGGAAACAGCCCTCCAATGGGCACAAGACCCCCAATTCGATGCGTGCAATGAGATCCAGCAAATCCTTTCATTAGACCCCACCCACATAACCTCCACCCCCTTCCCCACCCTCCTCCGACAACACCTCCCCAAACAGTTTGTCAACGAGGAGGTCTTCGGCGTCTACAACACCGCTTGCACCTTCATCAAGCACATGAAGTACGACAAGGCTGAGCTGGTCGAGTTGGAGGACGTTCTGAAGAAGCCGACCCACAAGTGCGACGTCTGTAAGACTGCCACAACGAAAGCTTGCGCACGGTGCAAAATCAGCTACTTTTGCTCCGCCGAGTGCCAGAAGTCGGCGTGGAAGAAGCACAAGAAGGTTTGCAAGGCGCCGACGAGGCCACCATCGAGTGAGACAGAATTGCGGG
>BRYC01000132.1:4723-24468 GCA_030267985.1 Parmales sp. scaly parma | reverse complement strand
GCGTCGACGCAGGACATGACCGTGTCGAAGCTCTGCTCGTCGGACTCCTTGTAAAAGAGCGCCTCCGACGCTGCTTAACGCAACAAATGAAGGCGAAGGAGGAGCGGACGAAAGTCGAGAAAACGATGAAGCTAGAGGAGGAGAAGAGGTACCTGGATCACATCAACATGGAAATTCAAGCTTACACGAAACAGCTGGAAATTTTGAGCAAGAAGAAGGAGCTGATGCAGGCCTGGGAGAGGGAAGCGTTTTTGAAGCAGATGCAAAAACTCAGGATTAAGGGTGACATAGAAGGGTTGAGGAGCCACAAGAGCAGCGGCAAGCTGCCTCCGTTGGAAATCGAGAAGGGAGAAAGCACCAACAGGAGTAAAATGAGTTCGATGGGAATGGAGGTGGATCCGCGGGGGTGAACAGAAGAGGGGGATGAACAAATAAGTGTGTATGAGTAAGATACTTATTTAATAAGCTAAAAATCTAAGAAAACCAAAAATTACGAATTTGGACTTTTTTCGGTTTCAGAATTGGACTTTATTTTATAATACATACTTTTGGATTAAAGGTTTGAGAAGTTCAGTATGATACCTGAGACCAAGTTGCCGAGAAAACCAAATTCAGAATTGGACTTTATTTTATTAATACATACTTTTGGATTATAGGTTTGAGAAGTTCAGTATGATACCCGAAACCAAGTTGCCAAGAAAACCAAAAAATCCGATGCAAATACTCGTGAACAGGCTCATTCCGAGGGTTATTATCTGTTGTTGCTTCGCCATGACTCTCTCGATCGCATTTTCTTCCTTCATTACCTGCCGCCTGTACCTGAAGAAGTTCTGCTTCATGTGCGCGCTCAGGTTGTTCTTAACCACCTTCAAGAAGCCGGGAGGAGCCACCCTTGCTTTCCCAAGCTGATCTGCAAGGCCAAGAGCTATGATCACGCTCGGATCTGCAAAGACGCTGAGCAGAATCGAGCGCGCTCTCTCGCCTTTGAACTCGTGCTGGAGCTCGTAAAGACCCTTCCAGTCCTCAATGCTGTCGCTCAATGTTGCGAGCAGAACAGGTTCCTGACATTTTTCTAAGAGGGGGGGGGGGGGGTTAGAAAACAGTCGAAACATTCCGTTGCTCGTCGCTCGTCGCTCACCTAAGCACTCCATTAAATACGTTAGTTCGCCCAGTTGCTTCTTTAGCCTCGGTGCCGGCGTCTGCCCAGCTAAAACAAGACTGCTGAGGTAGTTCGCGCCCATCTGAACGCTAAAACCAGTGGCCTCTCCGATTGCATTTTGCACCACTAGGGACTTCTTGTTTTTCAAGGCCTTCTCGAACTTTTTCCTGCACAAGAGGAACTTCGGGGAATCGAGTGAGGAAGAGGGGAGGTCATCGAGCTTGCGCTTCAAGCCGTCCATGACCTTCATACGCGCAGCCATTCCCATCTCCTCTGCCTTTGCGGCGACTTTGGCGCCAGTCGTAGTGGTCATGGCCTTCTGCGCCGCCGAGCGAAACGTCAGATATCAGATATCAGAATGTTGTTTTTGTTGAATTGAAAAAAATTACTCACCTCCTTCGCTGCACTGAGAGTATCCATGTTCAAGGCGATTTTGCCGTTGATCAAGTCGTCGATAAGGCCCTTGCAGTCGTCTGCGTTGCTCAAAATTTTCTCAAATTTCGCCTCAAAATCGGCAAAGTTGTGTTCCTCCTCGTCATCTCCCTCTTCCTCTTCGTCGCCGTCGTCCTCCTCTCCCTCGTCATCTTCTCCCTCGTCCTCGTCCTCATCTCCCGTTTCGCCCATGGCGGCGAAGGCACTGCCCTTCAAAATTTTGAACATGACAGTGAAGAACGAATATTTGAGTGGAGGCAGGGGTTCCTTGACGAACGGTTTCGGCTCCTTCCAGCTGAGCTTGTTAGCAGACGCAAGCTTGTCGAAACCTGCGCCAAGAGTGGGGTAGGAGAGGGTTAGTTATAACTTAACGAATAGCTGAGTTATGTTTTTATTTTCTGGATCGTATTTTCTTGTCGATTTCCCCAATGTCCACGATTTCCAATACACAACGACACAACACACATCTTCTAGGCATCGACTTTGCGCTTCGCTCGCTCACCTATGGCACCGTCGAGGTCCGCGTCTTCGAAATTTGCTCTCTGCAAGGTCGAACCACGAAACTGCGCATTATTGAGCAGGCACCCCTCAAAGTTAACCCCCGACAGGACGGCATTGATAAAGCTCGCAGACGTGAGGTCGCAGCTCTCAAAGTTGCTATGTGATAGATCGCAACCCTCAAAATTAATTCCCGAGAAATCTTCCGGCTTCAGTTCGTCGTATTCGAACGAGCAGTGCTGCATATTCGCGCCAATGAACTCGCCCCCTAAAACGCATCCGATCTGCCATTATTGCGCCGGCAAAGTACTTATGTTAGTATTGTGGATGTGGATGTGGATGTGGATGTGGATGTAGCCATTCATTTCCGCTCGCTCACCTTGCAGTTGACCATTTTCCCTCCTTTCTGCGCCGAGCGATGGAACCGAGTGAATGGGTTAGTTTAGTATGGCGAACCACGTTTACAAGGGCTCGCTCGTCTCGCTCGCTCACCTTGCGGACCCCCCCCATCATCCGACCCGAAAAATCGCACCCATCGAAGTCAACCTGCGATAAATCCTTTTCACAGAGGCTCTCGTCCTTTCCCTTGAGGTTGCAGTTGAGAAGGGTGGTACTTTTATTAAATTTACAGCCCGTAAAATCCGCATCTTCGAAGTTGCAAGAGGTAAGCTGGTAAGCAGAAAAAATCGCAGCGGAGTACGACTCTGCGGAGAGTGGTGAGTGAGCGAGTGAGTGATTCAAATAGAGTGAGTGAGTGGAGTTAGTTTAGGTTTTTTAGGTTGTAGTAGTGGGTCGTCTTCTCGAAGGCTCGGGCTCAGGCTCAGGCTCGGGCTCGGGCTCAGGCTTGGCTCGCTCACCTTTCTCTTTCGTAGGAGCATACTGCATCTTAGAAAAGTTACAGTTTAAAAACTCGCACTTCTCAAAGGTGGTTCTCCTAAAAGTCGTCCTCGAGAAGTCCATGGCCTCGAATTTCCTGTTGACGAGCTTCTGATCTTCAATCACTTTCGGGATCGACCAGCTCCCCTTGATAGAAAACCGCTTCGTCAACCCCTCCTTCGTCAAAGGAGCGGTGAAGACCCACTCCCGACTCCCAATGTCCATTGCAGCCTTCCACCTAATGTTCGGATCATTGAGCTGATAGATCTTGTTTGCCTTGCGAAACCCGACAAAACCATCGTTATAAGCTATTATATTTGGAACGGTCTTTCCCTCGGCGTTTTGAAGCGTGTTGTTGTGGAAGACAAACTTGATCTCATCCAAATCTTCTTTTTTGATCCACCTCTCTTTGGTGCTCCACTCGGTGTGCTCTGCCGACTCTGGCTTGCAGGGGTTGAGCATGCTTGGTACAAACTCGCCTTCGGAGTTGAAAGGGAAGGTGATAGTTGATTGTGCCTCTTGAAAGTATACATCACATGGGGGAGTGTCGGTTTCTATTCGGGGGTATTCGTAAACGTTACTTTGTTCCACGATTTTGCTGGACTCGTCGTAGAAAGCGCTGCCAGCATGGGTGCTCACACAATAGCCATTGGTGTTCAACGTTACAAGCAAAACACACGAACCCCCTGGTTCGGCAGAACCTGATGATTTTACATAGTTACCAGAATTTGGCGTTCCTTTCCAGTGATGCTTAGGAGCCATTCTCGATTATTTGCGATGTGCAGCCTGTGCAGTAGGACATTGTGTTAAGATTTTGGTGGGAAGATTATTATTTGAAAAGTGTTTTGGGTTAGTGCGTCTTGTACCTTGTAAGTGAACGTAGAATAAGTGAAAAGAAAGTCCGAGTCGAGCGTCTTCGGTTTCTTCAGCATTAAAACTTGAATATCATATAGTACCACCCCGGTAAGCGTTGTTGTGGTGTAGCGTGTAACACCATGCTATCCTACCTTAAAATATGGAACTTGTTTGCTTTAGTAAGAGAAGGCCGGAAAAAAGGGCTAATGGTTCATAAGTGGGGGAGCTTGAAAAAAAGCAATTGAAGAACTTCCAACACAGTTGACTAGCATACCGAAAACACTTAAGGGCTCATCCAAGTGAAACCAAAGTCTTCGGAAAAACACTTCAAGTCCTCGAAAGCCCCCAGGATATCTCGATCGCCCAAGTCATAAAATTAAAAAAATTAAAATGACTTCTGAGTCCATTGTTGGTCCACCTGCGTTGGTAGTTGATCCTCGAAATCATAATGTAGACGTTGATGACGAAGATGAAGACGAATCTGATAGCGAGGTAACAAACGACACCAACAAGCCTGTGAAGAATGAAAGATACAGCGCCTGCATGCAACTCTTTATCAACAGGATCTACGACGCGCTAAAAAAGAAGGAACCTTGGCTTAGGAAGCTACTCGACATGAACGATTGGTGGGTGAGGGCGAGCTGTATTCCGTTTATAATGACTGAACTTGGATGGAAAAGCCACGATGAGATCGAGTACTACATGGACATTAATGTTTGGGAGCCTGAGACTCGCTTTGGGGTGACTGGGACTCCTCCTTGTCCTAATTGCAAGTCTTCGAAACAAGTCGTCAGGAAAGGCAAAGATGCAGCTAGTCCTTGTCGTCGCGTTTGCGGACTCAAACGTGACTATTATATTATGGGATTCCGATACAAATGCAATCAATGCTCTGAGTTCGTCAACAACAAAAACAAGTCCGAGCAGGCCAACGACAACAATTTCGCCAATAACCAACCAGAAATCAGCGCCTTCTTTCAACAGGTCCCCCCCCCTACCGCAAACAATAACAACAATACCGACGACGACGACGACGACGACAAAGAAAACAATGATAATATTCAATTTCAAAATTGTGACTATCATGATGAACCCGCCGAGGAGCAAGCGAGTGCGAGTTTGACGGTGACGGGATCTTTCAAGGCTTGGAACGAATTTTCTCTTCGGCAGAACCCGTTCAGCGGTCACTTTCCGGCAATGCTGACTGCAAAAGCCGGGGTCAACAACGATTTGGTTGACATGATGGTCTCAGCTTTTGATAGTGGAATGAAGAGTGAACAATTTGCAAACATGCTGAAAGAGTTGCACACCAGTCACAAAACCAAGCTTGAGATTCTTCGCGAGAGGAAAATCCAACAGGGCACGCTGAAGAAGAAGGGGGAATTGTTCAGCACGTTCAACGACCCGAGCAAGTACAACGGGAGATTGCATGGTGGTGGGTTTTTCTCGTTTGTTTACAAACGCTACAGCGCAAATTGCAAAGCTTTTCTCGGCAAGGAAATGAAGAAGCGGGGCGGAACGCAATTAAATTGGGACGCGTCATACAAGACTTGCAAGGTGTTGAGTCAAGTAGAAGGGAACTCGCTGTTCAAAGCCTTGATCACGGCGACGAACGAATTTGGCGAGATTCGGATTCAGTTCATGACGGTGTCGGACGGGCACGACCAAATGGTTGTGCCGTTGAGGGAATTCAAGCGAACGCAGAATTTGTACGGCCTCCCTCTCCCAGCCCATTTTAGCACGTCCGCCGTATTTATATGCTGAAAATATCCGAGCAAAATACGGACGTTTTTGAAAAAGACTCTCTAGAAATGCCCGAAAATACGGTGGAAAACGAGCTTCGTATTTCTCCCGTAGAATTGACCGTAAATAAATACGACGATTCCGTTTCGCCCGTAAAATCCACCGTATTTCCAAAATCCGACGAAAATACGGACGATTTTGCCTCTCGTATTTTGCCCGTATACTCTATTCTCGTCTTCATCAAGGCTCACTCGCTTCGCTCGCTCACTCACTCACCTTCGAGGACTTGATTAGTTCCTTTGCAATTGCTATTATTATTGGTTCAAAAATAAGCTCAGTGAACAAGGGATCCAGGATGGGGTTGTCGAGCTTCCAAGCAATCACAGCTGTGGCAGTCTCCTTGTTTCCGAGCAGAAACTTCCTGAACGACTTCCCCAGGGTTGCGGCCTCGGCGTCTGTTAAGTCATGAAGTCGAGGAGCCCTGGTGACCTTGCCCGTTTTATTGCACCCCGTTTTACGGCGCCAAAAAGCTTTAACGTTAGCAATTACGTTTGTTTCGTTGGTAAGGAGGTGGGAGAGGAGGATTTTTATTTTTGGACAGGCCGATTCGAGAGGAGCAAGGTGGGAAGAATGATTGGTGAATATTTGGTGGACGTGACTTAAGTTGTCCGGCTGCTTGTTAGAGCGGAGTTCGATGAGGCGTGAGTGGCATTGTTCTATTTGTTGCTGCTGCTGTCGCAAATAACGCGCCCCTTCAGCTTCCGATCGTTAAATGCATGTATTTGATATTGGAATCGGAAAAAGACCGAATAAACGAACATTTGAGGATGGACAAAGCGAATATTCCGGTTGAACCCTCGCGGAGATGAGAGAGGCAGATCAGCAACTGCGAGTACAATATTGAACCACGCAGACTTAAAGCAAAAGCGGCTACTGCAGTACCCAACGTAAAATCCTACTCACATATTACCGCCGTCAAGCATCTCAAACGCAATACTAACCACCAAATCGCCAGATGCCGATTTTTCATGACCGCACACAACACGCGCTTATTCAACCTCCGCTCCTCAAATGTACATCACATATCCCCCGCAGCCCCCCGCACCCAGGAGCACCCGACGTAAGACCCTATTCGTTTGGATGATAATATGTGGTAGTGTTTTTTAGAGTATAGTAACAGTAGAAAGTAACCCTCTCTATAGTGAGGAAAAACTATAACAAGATTCCGCAATTTCCATCAAGGGGAAAACGACCTTAGTCTCCCAATTTCCCCTAATTCAGGCAAAAATCCAAGCTTTTCCAACAAAATTCAGGAAAATGAAGAAATAATATGCGAATTTCCCAATTTTGGCGATTTTCCACTTCTCAGCTCTCACAGCAACCAGACTCCGCATTTGCCCAAATTGGGAACAAATATTCTCCGCAAGAATTTATACTGAATTTGGAAAATACTTAGAGATTTTCGCCCAAAATCCCTTTGTTGGTAGCCTTCTGCCGAAAGAGCAAATCCGAGATTCGGTTCGATTTTCGTCCTGAATTTCCACTCGATTCTCGAAATTACTGCGAGAAGCCTCCCAATTCGGAGTTCGAACGCCCCTGCCTCGACAAAACTTCTGCAGAAATTCATGTCGAATTCCTCTAAAAGGAAGGGAAAACGATATCAGACTCCCAGTTTTACCCCAAATTGGGAAGAAAATCGATGAAATTTGCTCAAAATTTCACTTCTCAAGAATAGAATCACTTTCTACTCTCAACTTCAGGTAAGTTTAACGAATGAAATTGCAATAATTAGTCTTTAATTAGGGTTCGCGATAGTTTATATTGATCTTGAAGTATGGAAAGTATGGAAAGAATTATTTCATCGATTTTCAAGAAAATCTCAAAAAATTTCACTCCTCAAGAATAGAATCACTTTCTTCTCTCGTCTCTTCAAATGGGTTTTTACGAATGAAATTGCAATAATTAGTCTTTAATTAGGGTTCGCGATAGTTTATATTGATCTTGAAGTATGGAAAGAAGTATTTCATCGATTTTCAGAAAATCTCAAAAAATATATTTTACTTAATTATGGAATCAAAATCTACTCTCGTCTCTTCAAATGGGTTTTTACGAATGAAATCGCAATGATTAGTCTTCAATTAGGGTTCACGATAGTTTATATTGATATCCTCCAAGTTGTTTTGCTTTCAAAAACTTCCTCTATGTGTTTTTGATCCAGAAAATATTCCCCCCCGATTTGAGCGAAAAACGATTCATTCTTTTATTCTTACCAAAATTTGGTACAACCCTTCTTTACCTCGCTTGTTTCGCTTGATTCGGGACGATTTACTGCAAATCTTTCGTTCCCGTACTTCGGTAATACGCTTATAACGCTTCGGGGCAAAGTTGAATTGTTTTCGTTCACAAAAGTATAGATTTTACGATGAATTTCCCCCCGACCTTACCAAACATTGGTAAATGTTTTCCGTCGAATTTGACATAAACCTTCTGGATAGTAGTATTTATAAATGGTTCAGGTCAAAAATGAGGTTATTTCGTTGACTTTTGGGGATATGGGTGAAAATCACGTCGGAATGGAAAAAATTGGAAAAATTGTGAAAGGTCGGAGAAGGGTTCAACCGAGTGGATCTCGAGAGGTTCGGTGATTCGCTTCAAAAGTTTGGTCTAAAGTGCGAGATGCACTGCTTGAACTACTTATTCGACGGAAATACTGCCGATGCGCACGTCTTGGTCGTTCGAAAGGGGGTGCGGATGTTCTTGAAAGGTGAAAACGACGAAAACGATCTCCGAAGCGAAATGGATGGATTTCACTGGGACGACAAGTACTTTGACACGCGACGGCAGAAAGTACTCAACAAACGGGCGAGAACCAACGTTTGCTTTGGCTTTCGTTTCATCAGAACCCGACTACGAGCGCAAAAAGGGAAGAGTGGTTGGCTTTGATCAGGTAAAATGTTTGAATATGGTGAAGGTCGGGTTGAAAGAGACGCTTGGGGGAAAGTGCGTCGAACTCGTGTGCGAGGGAAACCGCTATTTTGACCTAAAAAAGTGTGGAATTGGCTTTCACGGTGATGGTGAACGAAGGAAAGTGGTCGCGTGTCGATTAGGAGGGGATATGGATCTCCATTTTAACTGGTTTATCCGCACTAAGCCGGTGGGGGAAAAAGTTGGAGCTGACATTGGGGAGTGGCTACATGTACTTTATGAGCGAAAAAGCGGTAGGAACGGATTGGAAGCGGTCTACAATATACACGTTACGACATGGGGCTGGTTTGAAGGACTGCAAGTACCTCCAATTGATTGATGGTCGGTTTGAGAAACAAATCTGACAAAATCATATATTATTTTGTTTTCTCAAATCTTCCCCCATTCTGGCTCCGGCAACCCAGAAATCCCAAAAGGCATCTTGAGTCGGTAGAGCGCGCCGCCGGTTGGCCGACATGCGCTCGTAATGAAGAGCTCGTCCAGTTCTGCACCCCCAAAAGTACAACTAGTCGGCGTGGGGCACCCTGGAGTTAAAACAACGATATCAACACGGCCGTCGGTCGGGTCAATTCGAACCACTCGTCCTGCGCCGTTCAACGCAACCCAAACAAAGCCCTCGCTGTCGGTTTGAGCGCCGTCTGGTCCGCCTGGGAGGTTGGGAGGTTGTGTGTAAATTTTTCGCCGATTTGTCAACTTCCCGTTTTCTGTGTAGTCGATCTCGTACACGGATCGTGTCGGGGTGTCGGCAAAGTACATTCTTCGCCCATCAGCAGAAAAGGAGCAGCAGTTGCTGACTCTGAACTTGTAGTTGAGCAGCTCTTCGTAATCATTTTCGGGGTCATCGGTGAAGCGGTAAAGACCTGCACAGTCGTCCCCGGCGCTTGACCCTGCGCGGTGGTAGTTGTTGTACATTCCCATGACCATCCTGCGTGTAATGTTAGTAGTTTTAGCCATTTCCGTTTCCATGTCCGCTCTATCGCTCGCTCACCTCCCCTCACGATCCACGCGCCCGTCGTTTGGGCGAGTGTTGAATTCAGCGGGCGGGGCACGGAGCACAGTTGCCTCGCGGTCGTTCTCGCTCATTGTGAGAATAGCATCCTCGCCTCCGAGCAGCAGACCCCCCCCCTTTCGGAGCGCAACGAAGCCGAGCGTAGTACCGAAGCGAGGGATGATCTTGTGCGGAGAATCGTTCAAGTTCCACCGCCAGAGCTCACCCTCAACCGCTGAAACCCAGTACAGTGTTTGATCGCGTTCAGACCAAACGGGTGACTCGCCAAGGGCATTGGCGCACGCTACGCAAATTTTTGCCGTGAATTCCCGAGGTTTTGGTTTTGGGGTTTCCAACTCATTTTGGGGGTGCGTGAAGCTGCAGATTCGAGAAAAAGACTCCGCACTCAGGGATGCTCCGCCCACGAGCCCACCGTCCACATCAGGCATGCCCATGAGTCGGTCAATAGTTTCTGGATTAACACTCCCGCCGTAAAGAATGCGAACTTCTCTTGAAGTTCGCTCACCGTGGAGATCGAAGAGAGCGTGTCGAGCAACGACGTGAGCATTTTGAGCTTGCTCTGGAGTGGCTACCTCGCCGGTGCCGATCGCCCAGACTGGCTCGTACGCAATAACGATTCGCTCGCAATCGCCGGCGGAGACGCCAGCCAGGCCCTTTTTCACCTGCAAGCTGACGACGTTCTCGAGTAGCTCCTGCTGAAACTCGTCCAGCGTTTCGCCGACGCAGAGGATGACTTTGAGTCCTTGCTGTGCGAGGCAAAGCTTCACCTTGCTGTTGATTGTTGCATCACTCTCGTCGTAGAGGGTTCGTCGCTCAGAGTGACCAACAAGAACGAAATCGCAACCCAAGGTTCGCAACATTGAGGCCGAAGTTTCGCCGGTGAAGGCACCACCGGTGACGAGAGAAACGTCTTGAGCTCCAATTTGGATGCCAGAACCCTCTGTTAAAGTGAGAGCGGAGGAGAGAAACGGGGCTGGAGGAAAGATGATGATGTCTGGAGCTGAGGAGCCCATCGATTTGACATTCGTGGTGAGGAGCTTGAGGAGAGCTTTGGCCTCGGGATAAGTTGAGGGATTGCATTTCCAGTTGCCAGCTATTACTTGTCGTCGCTTGGAACTGGAGCTAGAATCGTACCATAAATTTCGTTTGAAGGTGAAGGGGCGATTCGCTGTTTTCTTGACAACAAACGATTTTGCTTGGAGAAAGCGGAGGAGAATGGCAATCAACAGAAACATTATTGTAGTTGCAAGCCAAGCGAGTTAAAATGTGTTCAATTCTTGTTCTTAAAAAACAATTTCATCATTAAATACCACCCCAATTATCAGCCAATTATGGATTATCTCAATCTCCCCCCTTCCCCCGTCCCACTTTTTTCCTTGTTCCACGCATTCGTGGAGCCCGCAACTACAGTCCAGATCCAAGCATACAATCCGGAGGACATTTTGGATGACATTGAGGATCGGTTTGAGGTCAATCACAAGTCAATTTCCTCAGGCATCGCCTCGCTAATATCTGACTCTCTCAAAACGATTGCCTCCTTGCCTTCCCCTGACCCCGCAGCTTTGATCGCGCTTGCAACCTCCGTTTCCCTCCTGATCCACCTAGCTGGCAATGGCAACAGCGACCTCACCCCTCTGGTAATGTCCAAACTCTTGGAATCGAGTTCCTGCATAAAGTGGACCTTCAAAATAATAGAATCGACGCTATCAGATCTTGAGAGCCGCGAGTTTGAGGCGGCCGAGCTCGCCAGCAATCGATCAAACGGAGCATTCCCCATTCGCGGTGGCGCTGGCGTATCGATGGTTGTATCCAAACAATCACATTCACATTCACATTCACATTCCACCATGCCTACCCTCAAGGTGAAATCCCTCAAAAAAGTCCTCTCTTTTCTGATTTCCTCCTTCTACTCCCAAAGCTCCGTCCAAACTAGAATTCTCCTCCGGCGAGCATCCTGTCAATCTCTCAACTCGATGATTGCAGCATTAAACCGCAGTAGTAGAAATAGCAACGACGAAAACGCCTACCATGGATCGGGAATGGGAATAGCAATTATACTCGATTCTCTTCTCACACCGATCATCAACGGCATGGACATGTCAAACAGCAACAACAACAACAACATTCTCTCCTTTCTCGCGGCCAACGTGATCGCCCCCCTTCATGCTCCGAACGGCTACTCGCGCTGGCGAGACCAGAAGCCGGTCTTCGAAGGGTGGAGCAGTGAACTCTCGGCAGGTGAGTCTCACTCAGTTTCCGCTCGCCTTTTGGAAGACGAGAATAGAATACATACTCGCGATGAATTTCGCGAAATGGCTACAGACATAATGGCTACATCCACACTACCAAGCTAAACCACCCTAATTCGTTTGGCTCACTTTCGGTCGGCGCAGCGTGCTCGGCAGTCGTGGCAAAATGCCCATCTTCAGTACTCACCTTTCTCTCCGCAATCACAACGTCAAGCTGGCCCGAGAAATACAGCAGTAACTCGGGGAAGGAGGTGAGCGAGCAGAAGATTGGGAAGTGACTAGACAGAAGAGTGCGAAGCGTCTAACCTACTCTTGCTCGGCGCAGGTGTTGCTCATTTGGGAAATTGGCCAAATTTGTCAAAATTTGGCATTAACTGAAATTTACGACGAAAAAGTCCTCGACCTCGCGCTCCCCAAAATTTTGCTCTGCTGCAATTCTGGCAACTCGAGAGTTTCCGAGATGGCCTTGCAGCTGTTCCGAGGCCTAGGGAATATAGAACCTGAAGCTGAAGCGGGCGAGCCCGACTCCTCATCCGACGACTCCGACGAAGATGATTGTGAAAGTGCCCAGGGTGGAATTGCCACCCTCCTCCAGCGCATAAGACCTCCCGCGAGCAGAACAAGATTCCTGCTCCAAATTCTGTCCTCGCTAGCACCGCGAAGTTTGCGCGGAGTGAGCGAAACGAGCGCTGCGAAGTGGAACCCCACGTGCAAAAAGTTTTTGGCAATTGTGCTGGGGGGGGTGATCAAGTTGGGCGACGAGAAAATGTTCCTTGCGGAGGTGGAGGCAATTTACGCAGACAGCAGCAGAAATAATGACGACGACGTCGGCGGAGGCGGCGGCGACGAGCTTGCGTTGATGTATTCTTCATCTTCGTCCGAAGACGAAAAGGAAGAGGAGCAGGAAAAACACGATGAAAATTCAATAGATCCGAGCTTGTTGAGCGTTAGGGGTGCCATGCGCAACTTTCGAGCGGGTGGCGGAGGCGCTGTTGTGACTGGTGTGGCGCCTTGGGCCGTCAATAACAACAACAATAGCAATAGCAATTACAATCAGAAAATCTCTACGACCGAGTTTCGCAAGAAAATGGGAATGCCTCCTCCGCAGCCGAAGAAGAAGGCAAAGATCGTCGAGGAGATCGAGGAGACGAAGGAGGAGGAGGAGGAGGAGGAGGAGGAGGAGCCGGGCCTCTCAAAGCTGAAAAACTTCGTCGACGCGCTGCTCCCCATTCACCTGCGACTGCGACTGCGATGTTCCTCCTCCAAAATCAAAATCCAATCCAAAAACTCCAATTCCAGTCGCACGACCACCGTCCCACAACCTCCAAAATCCATCATCAACAACACGTTGAAATTTCACGACGTGGTTTTCGGCCAAGACCTCGGCAAGGGAACGTTCTCGACGGTGAAATTCGCAAAGGGAATTGTCCGCACCGAGCCCCGGTCGTCGTGGCCGAACTACGCGGTGAAGGTGATAGACTCGAATTTGATCAAGCTCAATAACTACGACGCCTCGTGGTGTCGCGAAGTAGCGGCGCTTTCTATGCTGTCTTCCTCCGACAGCGTCTCCGAGAACGTGGTGCGGCTCGTCACCCACTTTAGGTTCCGCGACAAGGGGGTGTTCATAGTGATTGAACACTGCGATTGTGGCGATCTTTTCAGCTTGGTGCGAGGGACTGCTAAAAAGAGAAAGAGGGGCAACAACAACAACAGCAACAACAACAACAACAATAACAACAGCAAGAAAACCTCCTGGGAGAAGAAAATGATCGGCTTCGACGACTCATTGTCGCTCAAGAAAACCAGCCAGGGCTTCAACCTGCGCGTGATTATCAACTCAGTCATTTCCGCTCTTTCCCATATCCACAATCGGGGCCTCGTCTTCGGAGACTTGAAACCGGAAAATTGCATGATCTGCAGTCCTGGAAATGTGCTGAAGCTGTGCGATTTGGGCGGAGTGCGAGGCAACGGGAGGGAAGGGGAGCGAGAGCTAAACAAGTTCGTTGAGGAGGTGAAGCACGTGCGGGATGGAGATTGGCGGATAAATAAAAAGGAGGAAAAGAAGGAGGAGAAGGAGGAGAAGGAAATGGAGGACGAAGAGGAGGAGGAGAATGAAGATTTTCGGATAGAGAGCACGGTCGCGTACTTGCCACCGGAAATGACCCCGAAAAGCGGCAGCGCGGAGGTGGAGCAAACCGTGCCTACCGTGCAGAGCGATATCTGGGCGCTAGGGTGCACGCTGTTCTTCTGCTGCGCTGCACGAGTTCCGCAATTGGACAGCGACGCAACGAAAACGAAAACGAAAACTTGGGAAATCTGCAGCGAGGGGGCGATGCGGGTGGCATTCGCTGGCGATGACGGCGACCTTATGGGCGAGGCGACAGAACACCCATTCTTCACCTCACCCTCGTCGTCTTTGCAGTCTTTTGCGTCACCTTCCACCGTTCAAATTATCGAGACTCTGTGCGCAGTCAATGTACGTGACCGACCAAAATCTATTTCCGCCCTTCGAAATTCTCCCGCCGCGGGGTGGCTCAACGAATGCGGGAAGCTCGAGAGAGGCTTAGATGATATAATTGTCAAGAAGGCGGCCAAAAACAACAGCAGCAGCAGCAGCAGCAGCAGCAGCAGCAGCAACAATAACAGCAATGACGACGACGACGAGTGGAGTCGGAGGCAGCACAGCAAAATTTGGGCACCACAACCACTCTCAGCAACAACAGCCAACAACAACAATAATCTAAATTCGAACACGATTGGTGACAAATTGAGAAGGAACTTGCTGGACTCTTGGAAGGTTAGCGAGGCGGGATTTGTTGAGGGAGGGGAACGCGGAGGAACGTTCGCCGACAGCGATGATAATGAAAAGAGAGACGTGAAACGCAGCAAATTGTTGCCTTTTTTGCGAAAGCCACCACAGCCACTGGTCGACGATGAATTCAAGTTCAGCGATGTTGAAATCGAAGTCGGGGGGATAGAAGAGGAGAGTGAAGAGGAGGACGAATTGTGCAAGAGTAACTCGGAGAATTAAATGTGCACCCCTTATTTTTATCCTAATCCTCAGGCGCGTCTAGATCCCCGCATTGATACAGCAGAGCGTATGCCCGCTTCAGTAGGGGGGCCTTCATGTAGTGAAATGTGACGGAATTGTCGCTGCAGCAGTCCAAACCGACCTTCAGGCCAAATGTGTATTTAACGTACCAATCTTTCTCGGGGTTTTTCGTGGGTGGTCGGTAGTTGTAGAGGTGTCCAGGGTTGAACAAGTTGAACCTGCAGTATTTGATATATGATTAGCTTTTTGTCTCTCCATTCTTTCCACTCCATTCCACGTAAGGCTTCGCTCGCTCACCTCTCGCCACCCAACTCGTCGCGCGTGTCGATTGCGTGTACGTTTTCCTTCTTCAAACAACTCGCAATATTTACGTCCTCCCAGAAACCGACCTGGCCCGGCCAGCAGATTGGGAGCTGCTTCGCCAAACTCGCCAACGCCGCCCGGTCCAAAATGTACCCGCTCCCCCCCGCGTTGAATATTTTGTCCATGTTCCCCCCCTCCTTCTTCCTGCTCCCGATGTACAATCCCTTCCCCCCCTCCTTCAGTTTAACAATCTCCTCGCTCTCCAAGTACTTCTTCAAATTCTCGACGATCAAAAAAACGTCATCCCCCCCCAACCAAAAGTAGTCGTAGTCCTCTAAATAAGCCGCGTGCACGAACGACCAAATTTCGCGCACTTTCTGCCACATGTTGTTCCAGCCTTCCTCCCCGTCGTGGGATATTTCCACAGTTCCGAGCGATCTGTCCGCCTCTGTTGAGAAGAACGCGAATCCATCGCAGTTCGGAGCCCACGAGTCGTGAACCGCCTTGACCTGGGTTTCATGGTTGCCGGCGTAAGTGTAAATTCCGCAGAAAAGTTTACTTTTACTGGAACTCGCTTGGGAGGGAGGAGGGAGGTGGTTCTTCACCATTGACAGCATTCTGTAGTCGCCGTCGCCCTTGCTCCGCGCTCCACCCTTTGCGCAAAGGGTGGAAGACTTCTCTTTCGAGAGAGTGGGAGGGTGCGGCTTGGATGAGCGACGGATTGACGTGGGGTCGTGCGGCCCGGAAGGGTGATTACGGTCGAGGTTGAGGTTTCTTTGTAGGTTGTTCGTTGTCGTTTTGGTTTTGGCTGTAACTGTAACTGTGGTGATTGGTGGCGGATTTGCTTTGGGGGCTTGGGGGGCTTGGGGGGGGGGGGCTCTCAAGTCAGAGGGCGGATTGATTGGCCGCGCAGGAGTCTCTATGATGGGCTTCGCTCGGAGCATACCGTCACTCGGGTTGGGAAGGTACCTGGCGAGGGCAATGTAGCCAATGGGCCATAACAGAACGATAACAAAGGAAATGAACCTGACCGTCCAGCGAGGCCTGTTGTGGAATCGTGACTGTGCCCTAGCTGAGCCCATCAACAGTACTGGTAATGAATGGTGGATGGTGGAAGGTGGTTATGGGTAATTGATATAATAAATGGTTTAACAGTGGCAATCTCAAATGTGAGCTGCTATGCTGATGTGCTGATCCAATATTGAAAATGGGATTTAATATGATTTTGTGATATTTGCACAAGAATTGTGAGAGTTCCCCTCAACAACAATACTTTCAACTTAAAACCACCTGGGCAGCCCCATTTCCAAGTAAAATGGGAAAATTCCGGCAAGCTCTTGCGATCCTCACCACTTGCACCTTAGCCCTGTTCATCGTGTTCATGGCTCGAATAAACATAAAAACATCAATGCCAGTACCAAATCCCCCCCTACCAGCCATCAAAAAATATACCAACATCCCTGTCCCATATTGCACCCACACAATTCTAGTTGCCGATCCTCGAGTAGGGTCGACCTTCCTTGATGATCCATTACAAAAGTTTTGGCCAATTCTCAACTCGTTTGCTGAGCATACGGACTCCCACTCGTGTATTTTGATCCATACTCTTGCGAGCGGCGTCTGTGACGGCACCAGCAAAAGTTTGCCAAACGATGAGATACGATTTCCTCCCTCTTTCATCAACAACCCCGATTTCAAATCGAATGCCCCTCATCTCCACCAGCTCATTATAACAAGCCGCGTTCGAATGATCAACTTGGATTACGAGAAGTACGGGTTAAGGTGCGCCAACTGGAATCCGCTGCGAGTTTGGATGAGGGTGGATTATTGGAATGACGAGGTGAGCGAAGAGTGCGAACGAAGCTTCCGTGCGCGAAATTGCTAACTCAACTATTTGTTTGCAGTTCGTACACGAACATTACACCGCCAATTGGGTGCTGACGGTGCAGACAGACACGGTCATGTGCAGAAAGTTTGACCTCTCCAAGTGGCAGAAGTTCGCCTTCGTTGGAGGGATCTGGCCGAAGCGGCACTGCCACCTGATGGAGAATATGTGGAGGAACTGGCACACCAATTTTGGTGAGGTCCCCGCTTTTTTTCCCCCCGCGACTGCGACTTCCTCGGCTTTCTGTCCGGAACGCGGGCTTGTGGGGAACGGCGGTTTGAGCTTTCGATCTCGAGAGCACATGATCCGCGCCATCAAATACTGCCCCAGCGAAAAGTTCTCCTCCCTTCCGCAGCAAGCAGTACTCGAGTCGAGCTGCGCGATTCGCAAACCGAGAGGGGGGCCGAACGAGGACATGTACTACGCCGCGCTGATGGCGGGGCTTAAATTTAACATGCCGACGCCTTTTGAGGCGGCGATATTCTCTTCCGACACAGAGACTATGAAAGTTACCCAAGCTGCTTTCAACGTGTCGGAAGAGGTGAGCGAGTAGCAAGCGAAGCGAAGCGAAGCGAGCGAGCAACACCACAGAGAAGTGCGAAGCGACTAACTTGCTCTCGTGCTTCGTAAAAAATGCGCATAATCTTCGCTTCATTTTGCTCGGCGAGAAGGAAGTAAAAATCCATTTGGAGAACTTTGGCTTGGAGTATAGCAGTAGTGATGATGGCAGACAGATGCCAATTGGGGTGCACAAGATCAAAACAATCATTGAAGGAAAGTCCGACTACATTGATTTCATCACAACAAATTGCGAGGTGGTTACGAATCTGTTATAGGTTTAGAAACGGTGGTTAGCTCGGCCTAGTAGCTCGGCCTAACGCATCTTTTTGGGGGTTGCGAGAGGGTAAATGATTAAGTGAAAAAATATAGTTTGTGGTTCTGTTAGGTCTACATTTTTTACAGCAAATTGCACAAGAAGTCTTTGTGTGTGTTGGTGTTTATTGCCCTTCGCCAGTCGTCCCAGTGGATGCTCACCACGGTGAAATTTAGTTTTTCCAGCAGCCTTCGTTTGAACTTCGTTGTGCCGCTCTCGACGTCTGGTCCTTTGCATTGCAGGTAGTGGCTCGGTCCGTTGAACTCAATTGCAACTTTTTTGTTCTCGTTGGAAATCACGATGTCGATGTTGAGCATGGCGGAGGTGTCGAAGGTGATGCTGTTGCTCTCGAACGGTGAGACCTCCATTTTGTGGTCGATGTTGAGCTCGGTCAGGGTGCTGGAGACATATTCTTGATCTTTTGACACGGTTACGTTTGATTTTGCCGCGGCTGCCTCAATTTGGCAGAGAAGGGATTCGGGCGGTCGCTCAAGTTTGAGATTCGGTTCCTCGATCTGAGCTGCGGCATAAAACAACGCAAGCTGTCGCACCTCGTCGTTGTTGAACTGCAGCCGACCGTCACACGCCCTGTTCCAAAGTTTCTCGACCAAGCCTCTCCCCTCGTCCAAGTGTCCCGCAATCGCGAAGGACCACAGTGTATTCGCAACGCCCTGTGCTGTTCCGTCTCTAACGAATCGTCCGTGCTGAGCCGCCACAGCCTTGAACAAATCCTTGGCCTCATGCCCGATCGTTGCAAACGCCCAACAGATGTTGCTCATCTCCTGCACCTTGCCAGTTTTGGCGATCCGCCCGTACTGAGCCGCCACCGCCCCGAACAACGCGTCGGCATTGCACTCCAACTTGGCAAACGCCCACGTGATGTTGCTCAGCTCCTGCACCTTGCCAGTTTTGGCAATCCGCTCATATTCACCCACCACCGCCTCGAGGAGTTCCACCGATTTCCGCCCAACTGTCGCACACGCCCAAACAATATTGCTGAGCTCCTGAGTGTTCCCCTCCTTCGCAATTCTCTTGCTGAGCTTCACGATCTCATTGAAAAACCGCTCGTCGGAGATTTTCAGCTTCCCGAGAGAATGCGTGATGGTGGCAATCCCTCGAACGTCAAACTGCTCCGACTTACTCTGCAACTTTTCGATTGTGCTCTCCAGCAGCCCTTTGAATGTCTTGTCCGTTTTGAGTTTCGTGACGTTGGCAGCCCCTCGCGCCCCTCGCGCCCCTTTCGCAAGCGCTCCGTAGATGTTTGCGAGGTGAATTGCATTCAAATTATTGATATTATGAGCATACAGGTCCAGCAGACCAGGAACATCCTGACGATTTTTCATGTTGGAGATTATGTTTGAGAGTTCTCGAGCATAATTACCATCATTTTGTCGCTGCTGCGGTGCCTGCTGTTGCTGCTGCTGTGCACCGAAGTAGCCACTGTTGTTGTTATTGATATTGGGACGGGGGTTGAAATTGCAATTGTTGTTATTACTTTGTTGCTGCTTCTGCCACTGCTGTTGTTGCTGCTGCTGCTGCTGCTGCAACTGTTGTTGTTGGTATTGTTGCTGCTGCTGTTGGTTTTGCTGCTGCTGGTTTTGCTGATATTGCTGCTGCTGATATTGCTGCTGCTGATATTGCTGCTGCTGATGCTGCTGCTGAAATTGCTGCTGCTGAAATTGCTGCTGCTGATATTGCTGCTGCTGGTTTTGCTGCCCCTGTGGAACGAAAACATTCGAAGTCGGATTAAACGTGAATGCCTTCGCGCTCGCATTGAGCTTCTTAGCCTCCATCTTCTCGGTCGCGGTAGGAGGGGGGGGGGGGGAGA